>JARHVA010001065.1:1877500-1932500 GCA_037957365.1 Torreya grandis | reverse complement strand
ATACACTATAGTATTCCAAATACCCTGTAACTATTAACATTCATCTATGAATATAACGAACCCAAATTTACAAGTATGTCCATAATAATGGACAATATAACCATCCATATATTTTTAAGCCAAATGAATTATAGTTACACATAACAATATTTTACATTCTTACCAACAAGATTTCAACCATGAATCTTTCCCAAGGAAGTTTTTTATAGATATCCATCTACATGCTTAAGATAAGCCCACACATAGATAGGTTTCCCTATCCACCCCAACCATGAGTTGGAGATGGAAGTAGGTAATAGGCCTCAAGAACATAACACTCAACCAATATATAATAGTGATGCAATACTAACCATAACCTAGGGTTTAACGATTCAACATTGCTTACTCGAGAAAATCGTACACAAGGATTCTAGGAAGTAATAATCATTTCAAAACACTTATAAGTAACATACCAAAAACTAAGGCTTGTACCCAAAATAAAGAAAACTCATAAACATGTCAAATTTTAAACAACCAACAATCCAACTAGTTCATTTCACTCTTTTATCAATTACTCATTGTCGTTTATGGGTGAGTACCCTAAATGATCTAACCCTATTAGATATCATCCATCTAGTGCCATTCATAATAAATACTAAGTTTATGCAGGAAAGCCATTCCAAAACTCTAGACATTATTCATATCAGTGAATGCACATATTCATTACAACATTGCAAGTTTAAAATAAAACTTACTTGTTTATCTATGAAATGAGGTACTAGAAAGCATTTACGACCTGCATGATTCTCCATTACTTTCTTTATTTTTCCTTTATGTTTTACTTTCCTCTCTCTTCTCCCATTTTCTTTTTTCCACCATTAGAAGTGATTGTCCCATTCAATATAAATGTGAGTACCACTGAATATAACTCCCATTACATTATATTTTCTTGAAATCATGCATGACATGGCATCATAATTCCATCAAATATTATCACAGATAATCCATTTTCTAACCTTATGTGCATACTTCCCAAGATTCATGTAGGTTGCCATGTAAAATTGGGAGCCTTCCAAAATGACAAGAAATTATAATAATCATTTTTCTAAAGTCAACCATTTCACCCATGGTTGTATTAACTTAATTCCCTTTGTTAACTGAACCCTTGACCCAAGTTAAAATCTTACGGTTTGATCCATATTAAAAACATTTTAATCACCATGCCCTTGACCTAAGTCTCATGACTTATGGTTTGAGATATAAACCTAATGTTATCCAATGTAAGTCCTAGTCCCTTGTGGACTATATTAACTCATTTTACCATTCATTAGTTACATCAAAATGAATGATTAAAAAAAAAATCCTCTATCTTATATTAGACTTCACAATCATGGTGTCAGTCTTCCACTCCTAGTATTTCATTGGATTTTCATACATAGACTTAAACTAGTATTTTAATCAAAGATTACATATCTCATCCAAGATATCATGATATTAGAGTGACATCCATTTTTATTTAAGTGTATCATGGATATGGTATGAATCAAATTCATACTAAACTATATGTTAGATTGCTCAATTATAAAGAGATGAAATACAAATGTTGACAAAAAACTAGTTTACCAACAATTAAAACCAAATAAAAACACAACTATAAATATAATGACCAATACAAAGGTTTAACTTAGGTTTTGGACACTATTGCATCACTATTGTGTTTTACCTACTTGCCGTGTCTTTTCCACTCATCACTTAGATTATACATCCAACCTACACTTATCTATTATGTACCTATAATCAATCCACATAGACATCAATAATATTTGATCGTAATCAACATCAATAAGGATTAAAATAAACTCATTTAATACTACAATAGTGCTTACAATTTAAATTAAACCAATAAATAATGTGTTGAACATCAAAATAATATTTGTGATAAATGTCCAAATAACACAATAATATTAAAAGAATTATAATAATTAGTTAAAGTCAATGTGCTAGGTAGGTGTGGTCATGACATCCACCCTCCCTTAAGAATTACACCATTCTCAGATCCTAAAATAAAAAATGATAATGTTGTCAAAAAATATTTTCATCTTCCTAGGTAACACTCATTTATCCCATTTGATTCCATTGGATCAAAATTTTCCACAATTTCCATTTTCATAGCTCAATGTTGCACTATGCCAAAAATTTTATATTCTCTAGCTTAATTGTTTCCTCATCCTCCACTTGAAGATTATCCAAATTTAAAACATGTGAGGGATCTAAAACATATTTTTTAACAATGTTACATGAAAAACATCATGGATTATAGATAGATAAGGAGAAAGAGTGAGATAGTAAGCCACCAAGATGATCTTTTCCAATTTATCAAAAGGTCCAACATACTGTGGTGCTAATTTAGAAGCCTTGCTAAATCTGATTGAACTTTTTTGAGGTCTTACTCTTAGAAATATTTTATCTGAGACTTTAAATTCTCTATGATACCTTTTAAAGTCTACATAGTTTTTTACAAATTAGAGGCAACATTTAATCTTTCCTTAATAATGGCCATTTGATACTCATACTCTTTTAAAACTTCTAGACCAAAAAACACATAGTTTTTCAAGTTGTAGCCCAAAGGTGTTTTACATTTTCACCCATATAAGGCCTTAAATGGTCCATCTTGATTACCAAGTGGTAGGTATTATTATAAGTAAATTCCACCAAGTGTATGAAGTTTTCCCACTAAAATTGTTGATACATGACATACATTCACAACATATATTCAACAATCATGTTCAATGTCATAGTCTATCCATCCATTTTCAAATGATAAGTTGAACTAAAATTTAGCTTTGTACCAAAATAAACCATCATAGTTTTCCAAAATTGAGAAGTGAACAACTTATCCCTATTAAAGATAATCACTTCAGGTACACCATGAAGTCATACCACTTCCTTTACAAACCTTTTGGTAAGAATGAAAATATTATCAATGAAGTTACCAAAAATAAAGTGAGCCACTTTAGTGAACGTGTCAATCACCACTAAGATTAAATCATGCCTATTACAAGATTTTGGAAATATCATGATGAAATCCATAGATATAGAAACCCATTTTATTTTTGGAATGGCATGAGGATAAAGTAAGCCTCCAAGATGTCCATGCTTAACTTTCACACACTAGCATTCTAGACACTTGGCTACATATGCAGCCACATATTTATTAAGTTCAATTTAGAAATATAGCCCTTTTAGCTCTTGTATCATCTTATTAACACCCAAATGTACACAATGATGTGCTACATGCGCTTTATTCAACACTTGATCTCTCAAATTTATTAAACTAGGGATAAATGTTTTGCCTTTGTGTCTTAGAAGACCATCAAAATCAACTAAAAATTTAGAATCAAAACTTGTTGTTCTTAACTCAACCAAGATTTTAAGGCATTCAAAATAAATTTTATGCTATGTAAGCACCAAATTTTTAAAATAAAAGAAGTACCAAGATGACAACAATGTAGGTTCACCTTCTTAATGCATCAACCACTCTATTCTATTTTTCTTTCACATAATCAATGCCAGTGTCAAAGTTGCTAATAAATTCTATCCATCTTTTTTTCCTTGCATTTAATTTATCTTGAGTAAATAAATTCACAAGACTATGATGATCTGATTTAATATTAAAGTGCTTACCTAATAAAAAAAATCTTCCATTGCTTTAATGCATGAATGAAAACTAAATATAAATTATGAGTGGGGTAGTTTTTCTCATGGGTCTTAAGCTTCTTAGACTCATAGGAAACTACCTTATCATCTTGAGTCAAAATGGATCCAATTACTAGCTTACATGCATCTGACCATAATTTGAAATTACCATTGAGATCTAGTATAGTCAAAATTATAATTGTAGTTAACAAATGTTTCAGATCATGAAAGGTTTCTTCACACTTAGGATACTAGTCAAATTTCTTCCCCTTCATTTTTGAGGAAGTTATAGGGTAAACAATCCTATAAATATCTTGCATGAACCTATGGTAGTAACGTACAATCCTATGAAGCTTCTTACCTCATGTACATTTGTAATATTTGACCACTCATTAATGACTGAGATCTTTGTATGATCTACCTTAAGTCCTTCAAAAATTACATGTCCTAAATAATGAATTTCAGATAGAAAGAAAAAGTATTTTGATAACTTTATTTATATTTTACACTACTTAAAATGTTGCAAGACTAGCCTTAAGTGTTTTCATGCTCCTATTTGTTTTTGGAATAAATTACAATATCATCTAAAAATACCAACACAAACTTATTAATAAAATATTGAAATAGATTCTTCATTAAATTCATAAATGTTGCAAGATAATTTATTAGTCCAAATAACATGGCTACAAAATCATAATGCCTATATCTAGTTCTAAATGTAGTATTATGGACATCCTCATCTTTGATATAGAGTTGGTAATACTCTAATCTAAGATATATCTTTGAAAATATAGAAACACCTTTCATTTGATTAAAGAGGTCATCTATGCAATGAATATGATACTTCTTATTGATTGTGATCTTATTGAACATTCTATGATTGATGCATAACCTAAAATTCCCATCCTTATTATTAAAAAACACTACTAGAACTCTCTAGGGTGATACACTAGGACATATCATTCCATTATTTAACATATCTTGAAGTTGTACTTTTAGTTATCTTAAATCAGCCATGTTCATCTTATAAGGTGCCTTAAATACAGGTGTTGTACCAAGTATTACTTTAAGGGAAAAGTTAAATGTCCTCTTGGGAGGAAAACATAATAACTCTTCTGAAAAAACATCTGTGAAACCTTCTAAAATTGGATACTCTTGGATTATTTTGGTTGTTTCCTCATCTATCTCCTTCATCTTGAGAGCATACAACTGACACCCTTTCATAATCACTTTTTTAATTTGAATGGCTAGAAGAATTCATGGGCTAAATGGGTTGTTGATTCCTTGAATCACCATAAAATTTACATCATCATCCAAGGATTTAGCTCTTTTACTAGAGTATTTTGACTTAGTTTGATGTTATTGTAACCAATCCATGCCCAGGATGATGTCATAGGATCCCAAGGGAGCAAGGAATAGGATTACACATGCCTTTAAACTACCTAGATTTAGCTCAACCTGTTCTAAACATTAATTAATAGCCACCTTCCTCCTGGTGCCAGACTCCACTTTCTATCCTTATCTAAGTCTAGGTGGTTTGATTTTACACTTGAATGCATTTTCAAGAGAAATAAAACTATTAGTAGCTCCTAAATCAATTAAAATAGAGAAAGAAAATATAAAAATTATACCTCTTGTTTCAATATATGCTGATTGAAATCTTGCATTTCTATTATCTACATCTAAATATACCTTGTGATTTTCCTTCAACTTAGGACAGTCTTTATGGTAATGGTTTTAACTGCATCCCCTTCATGTTACAATAGTGTTAGTAGGGAATGGAATGATATTTTCTCATGAGGCTAGTCCACAAAAGCTCTACTATTTGATATTTCCCACATCTTTATTTATATAAGAATGTGAATTAAACCTCTTTTTATTGTAAAATTTATTAATAGATTTATAACTCTTTCTAACAAAAAATTTAGAGTCATTTTTCATGAAATTACCACTTATCAAAGTATTGAGAACTTATACTTGCCTTGCTGCTTCTTGTTCTAAAACTCTTATCTTGCTCTTTGGTGAAACTTCTCATTTTCTTTAGCATGATGTGTTGATTCCATAGAAGTAGCTAAATTATTTGGGTTAGTCATATTTACATCATGCATGATTATCTCATTTAACACCAACTTGAACTTAGTTATCTTAGTTTATTCATCTGGCATGCAATGAACATGATGCAGGAGTCCCATAAATCTATTTTCATACTTAGTACTGACATAGTACCCTATTTCAGTAGCTTAAATTCTATAATTTTTTCCCTTTGTAGATATTATTTAGATATCTTTTCTTGAACTATTTATCAAAAACTTCCCAAGTAAGATTCATGGTATTGTATCATTTTAGTATGCACACATGGATCCATCACAAAGATACATCACCTACCAATAGGTAAGCTCTTATGTGTGATTTAACATTAGAAATCACATTATGCAATGTGAAATACTTATACAAGTTAATCACCTATGCATCAATGACATCACTAGTGGTCTCACCATAATACATAGGATGAGGAAGTTTCTTTAGATCCTTAATAATGGGATCCAAAACCTCTTGTTGTGGTGGATGCTCATTATGAAGCCTATCTTCCTACCCACCCTAAGGAATTTTTTCCAGGTGAGTTAATCTTTGGCTTAGGATTTCCATATTCCCATAGAGGCCATGAAATGTATCCAAAAAGTCATGTAGTACAACATTACATTCCTCAAGAATGCGTTATTTAAGATTATCCTAATTGGTTGCCACTTTGTTTCACCTATATATCATCATGATCATGTTTATCATACTTATGATTTTCAACTAAATCACTAACCACATTTTTATGATTTCTTGTTTCTCTACTTTTAACCATCCTGACACATTAGAGTTGTATTAATAAATCATATTTCATAAATAAATACTAGTTTAACTTTAACAAAGGATTTGATACCAACTATCATAACTCCAAAATTTTCATAAAATTTAAAACTTAGAAAAAATAAATATTATGCTCTATCTAAAAATTTAATAACCAAAAAAAATGATTCTAGAATCAAACAATTCTATTTTATTAACTAGTATAAGATAAGATCACAAAAATCAGGATGTACAACATCATTTGCAAATCAAGGTACTTCATAAGAGTCAATTATAACCCCATTTTGAACTCCATATTAGTGACATGAATCCTTGTCACAAATTCTCATGTAGTAGTGGTTCTGAACCCATACCAATGAATCCACACATATAGTATAAAAGAATAATTACAACCTTATAATGATCCATGTGATTGATTAGATTGTTATAGGGAAAGCCTAATTTATTTCCCATTCCAAATAACCATCATTAACTAGTACTAGTATCATACATGTAGGATCCTCAATACTTTTTCACATACATCAATCTATAAACCAATTCACAAGTTGTACAATATGTTAAGGTTATGATCCCACTATAGAATAAATATGAGTGGAACCCATCAAAATCTGTGCTCAACATACCATATGTTTTACAATAATATCTCTTATATAATCTACCCTTCCATATCATTTACAAATTAACACATACACCAAATATTAACAAGTTCCTTTGATGCAATAAATAGATATAATGACAATTTAAATAATGTCAGGGATAACTACAACTATAATATTGCCTCATGACTAATTCCATTTTGGATATTAACCTACAGAGATCAGTTCATGATTAACATGCTAGTACAGGATCCTCGCTTACTCATTTGTCTATTCCTATATTTGTGAACAATGAATAAGAATCATAAACATGAAAAGATGTAAATTAATTTTCACCACATTCCATTTCATGCCACACAAATAATTAATACTATGTTTACACCAAACATATGTAGCCATACAAGTATCTCAACAATTTGATCACACACACACACACACAAACACATAGATATGTTACCCCCTCCCCTACACACATAGATATGTTCCCATAAACACACACATAAAGACATATATGCATTTACATGTTGTTTCATAATTCCACATATATTTATGTCACACATTTCAACTAACCACAAGCCTTATTTATGTCAACATGGATAATGATATATACATACACACACACACACACACACACACACACACACACACACACACACACACACACACACACAGATATATATATATATATATATATATATATATATATATATATATATATATATATATATATATATATATATGTATATCCATTATGGTATAATTATATATATTGACCTACATTCTCATGTACACACACACACACACACACACACACACACACACACACACACACACACACACACACACACACACACACACACACACACACACACACACACACACACATCATTGTATATTTTAATTTCCTAGTTACAAATAACTATGGGCATAGAAAATTATATAAATTTATAAAACCTGCATATTAAGTCCAAATCAAATGTCCATAGGATTATCACTACCACTATTTGGTGTCATTTTCTCATTTTTATTTATGCCATAAGTAATCAAGAATCTAATAAAAACTTAAATTATTTATTTCATTACCATAATTATTTCAAACTCTTATTCCTATTGAGTATTATGCTTTGAAATTAGCTCACATTAACTATCAATAACACATGAATAAAAATTAAAATGGAAACCATCGATTGCTTCCAAGATACACTATAAAATTTCAAAATGAATGAAGAGTCCATAAAAAGTAAATAAAATTTATTAAAGTAATGTGGTGTTCCCATTTTACTCCTTTTATGACCTCTAAGATGAGATTAAATACTGTAGTTAATCATTACCAATCATGGCAATTAGATCGATTGGTTTAAGTTCATAACAAAACAATAATTCAACCAATTCCTAATAATATAAATGAAACCAATTACTATTTGTGAATCATAATTTCTATATGAAATGACAGTGATTCTACCTTGAAAACTATAGTATAATTACAATACATATTCTATAGAATTCCAAGACTATGCATGGCTAATAACAAGTCATAAAATAATATAAGTTCATTGAGAATTTAAAATATTTGCATTAGTGAATACCAAAAAATATTCATTTCAACACTAAGACCATTGACCCAAATAGAGATATCATAAAAACATATATGGAATTCAATGCACAAATTTATCAAAATGTTTTTATCAAAATGAAACATATAGGCTTATAAGTGACTCAATTGTAAAAGCTACCCTCAATTTAAAAGACATAAATTTACTTAAAAAAAATCCTTGTCATTCTTAAGGTCACCAAAATTTTCATACCATATATATTCACATACCAATAATCATTAACAATGACTACATGAGTGATCTATATCATAATAGATCATCTCTAGATCATGGTAACCTTATGTAATTACAAATTGTTAGGATAAATTAAAACCCAGATTTATCCCTAAATCGCATACAAGAGAAACTATGAAACAAATTAATCAAACATTCAAAAAATAAACAAAAACATACACATAATAGGAGACACTAAATTTAACGTGGTTTACCCAAAATGGGCTACATCCACCAAACTTTTCCAGTATATTATTTCCAGCAATACAAGAGAGAGAAAAAATCCTATAGCAAACTCTATTACACCTCTCTCCCCTTATCTACCTTCACTCTATGTTAATATTTTTCTCCACATACATCTCAACCATATCTTAATACATTTTAGGGTGAAAAACACATAAACATAACCTCTACTATCAGATCTAGAAACATATAATTAATGGCCCAGACTGACTATGAAATTATAATTTTACATGACAATTTTAATAAAATTTTCATGGGATCCAAACCCAACTAAAATAATCATCAAAATTTTAACCTCTGGTCCTATAAGACAATTAGGCTCCACACCTAGCACAAATGATCAAATAGTTGACCTAGTATTGTAATGATGGGATTTACATGACATTAAATATATTTAATTACTCATAAGAATAACAATATTTGATTTAGAAACACATACAATAGATTTTGGTTATATTATTTACCCATAATATAAGAATGATAAACTTGCATGAAAATGTTACTAGAACATAATGACTTGAAAGCACCTTTGCATATAAATGAAACCATTATGTATGCATGAATTCATCCAATACTTGCCACTATGTTGTGTACCAAAAAATTCAAGACACGTCTACATTTTAACCTTAAGAATATAACATAAACCCTAAAACTTATTACAGTGTAAGAATGCTATGCATTTTAGACTATGATATATATCTTACCACCATGTCAAATGTTGTATTACATGAATCCATATTCTACATGATTCGAAGCATCTCACCACTATAATATATTATCAAAATATAAATATAATACAAAACATATTTAAAATATAAACATATATGTAATATTCTAGATAACTTTCAACTATTCACATTTAGATATGAATGAAATCAACCCAGATTTATAAGCATGTCCAAAATAATAGACAATATAACCATCCCTATAGTTTTAATCCCAATGCATTTTAGTTACACATAGAAATATCATACATTATTTCTTACAAGATTTCAAACATGAATCTTTTCCCTTCCATAGAAGTCTATCCGCATGCTCAAGATAAGCCCAAGCATAAATAGGTTTACCTATCCACCCCAACCATCGATCAAGGATAGAAGTTGGTACTCGATCTTAAGAACATAACACTCAACCAATCCATAATAATGATGTAATACTAACCATAACCTAGAGTTTTGAGACTCAACATTATACATGCAAGACAAGCTTAAATAAAGGTTCCAGGTAGTAATGCTCACTTCAACACACTTAAAAGTAAAATATCAAAATCTAGGATTTACACCTAAAATAAAGAAAACTCACAAACATGTAAAATATTAAACAACTAATAATCTAACCAGTTCATTACACTCTTTTATCAATTACTCATTACTATCTATGGGTGAGTACCCTAAATGATCTAAACCTATTGGGTATCATCGATCTAGTGCCATTTAAAATGAATACCAAGTTTATGTAGAAAAACCATTATATAACTACAGACATTATTTATATAAATGAATGCACATATTTATTACAACATCACAAGTTTAAAACAAAACTTACTAGTTTATCTACACAATGAGATACTAGGGAGAATTTATGGCCTATATGAGTATCCCTTCCTTTCATTCTTTTCTCCTTTCTTCTCTAATTTCCTCTCTCTTCTCCCATATTCTTTTTTCCACCATTAGAAGTGATCATCCCACTCGATATAACTATAAGTATCATCAAATGGAACTCCCACTCCATTATTTTTTCCCAAAATCATGCATGACACAATAATAAAACTACATCAAATATTAGCATAGGTTCTCTATTCAATAAATCTAAATTTACGTGCATGCTTACCAAGCTTCATACAGGATAACATGAAAAATCAAGAGTCTTTTAAAATGATAAGAAAATATAATCATCATTTTTATAAATTCAACCATTTCACACATGGCTTTATCAACTTAACTTCCTCCATTAACTGCACCCTTGACCAATTTAAAATATTAGGGTTTGTTGCCTATTAAAAACATTTTAATCACCATGCCCTTGACCTAAGTCTCATGACTTATGATTTGAGCTCCAAACCTAATGTTATTAAATGTAAGTCCTAGTATCATGTGGAATATATTAACTCATTTCACCATTCATCAGTTACATCAAATTGAATGAATAAAACAATTGCCTCTGTCCTATAATGGACTTCAAAATCATGGTGTTAATCTTCCACTCATGGTATTTCATTGTATTTTCATACACAAACCTGAACCGGTCTTGTAATCATATATTACATAACTTGTACAAGATATCATGATCTTTGAGTGACATCCATTTTTATTTAAGTATATCATGGTTTTGGTATGAATCACATTCATACCAAACTATCTGGTGGATTACTCAGTTATAAAGAGATAAAAGATAAATGATGGTAAAAAAACTAACTAGCTGATAATCAAAACCAAATTGAAAACACAATTGTAAATATAATGACCAAAACAAAGGCTTGACTTGGGTTTTGGACACTATTGCATCACAATTGTGTTTTACCTACATGTGTCTTTACCATCGAGCACTCAAATTCTACCTCCAACCTACAATTATCTATTGCATACTTGAAATCAATACACATAGACATTAATAGTATCTAATCATAGTCAACAACAATAAGGAATAACATAAACTCATTAAATACTGTAGGAGTGATTACAAATTAAACTAATAAATAATGCATTGAACATAAAAATAATGTCTACAATAAATGTATACATAACATAAGAATATTAAAATAATTCTAGTAATCAATCAAAGTCAATGTGCTAGGCAAGTGTGGTCATGACATATATATGGATAAATTTAAAAATTGATATAAGTGCCAATGTGGAGGACATGTTTTCAAAACATGTCCCCACTATAATTTGGGTATCTGAATACTGAATAAGTGTGGAGAAAATGTTTCCAAAACATGGCCCCAATATAATATGAATATGTGAATTGATGAAGTGTGAATGTGGAGGACATGTTTCCGAAAAAAATTCCCACTATAATCTAGGTATGCTAGATATTGAATAAGTGTGGAAAACATGTTTCCAAAACATGGCCCCACTCAATCTGAAACTATGACAAATGTTGAGAACATGTTTTTAGAACATACCTCCATTGTAATATAAATCTATGAATTAATGTGGAAGTCATGATTCTATGGCATGCCCCACTGATATGTCCCCCCTTTTGAGGTGAGCAAACTTAGAAAATGGTAGTTACTTTACCTCAAAAGGATAAGTCAATGATGTAAACTATGAATGTACCATGTAACATATAGAGGGAACATGTCTAGATAGATATATCATTGAAGCATGAATAATATGATCACACCAAGTCCTAAGATGCATGATGTAGATCATGGAAACATCTAAATAGTAATACTACAATCTCATAAGCAATCAAACACACACATAAGAGAACTCAAAGGAAAATCAAAAGATAATGATCCAAAGAGACCTCAAATAAGGGGCTTGTTAAAATGTCAAACAATTGAAGGAATATGACTTAGTCAAATTTCTAAAAAGTAATAAATGACATATTCAAATGTCCACAAAAAAATTAATGACATATAAAAATGTCAAATAGACAAACAAAGGCATGGGGGATGAAAACAATGGTGCATATTTAAATGTTTAAAAAAGAGAAAAAATAACAAGGCAATACAATCAAGGAAGTGCATGAATGAAAACATAAGTATCTAAAATAAACATAAAATACTAATCCATGGATCATATTTGTTAGAAGAAAATGATAAGTATATAACATATCAATTACACTGTGAAAGATATAAGCATGGATAAAGGTACATGTAAGTACATAAACTTAACCATGATAATGTAAAATGACCATGTAATGATATAAAATAGATGTATCATGATCATGTATGGGTAAAAGTGTTACTATAACCTAAAGATATGATCAAGGACATGTCTTTGTGGAATTGTCATATTAGGAGTGGCATATTCATATGATTCATAATCAATCTCATCAGAATCATACCAATCTTCTATATTATTAGGATCATAATTATCAATGTAATAATTATTATATGATAAATTTAATATCTTAGGTTCTTATTAAAAATGTGATACACCATTTAGATTATCTATATATGAACAAAGAATCATGTCATACTATGGTTGTGACATTTTTGGTATGCCATTACTTATATCTATTGGTTATGGTAGCTAAAGATATATTTCATTCTTTGGAAAAGGATGTAATATTGTCTTGATGATCAAATGATATGTAACTATTGTTTCTATCAACCATTTCTCCTTTTGAGTGTAACCATGATTTTGAAAGCATAATATTGTAAGAATATGGATTATAAATAACCTAAAAAAAAATAGAACGCTATTTTTAAGAAAATTAATTGATACCATACTTGTTGTAATTACATTAGTGTTATCCACATGTTGAAACTTATTTTCAAGAGAGATAAGAAATCATATAGAACGATAATTTATATGTTGAAAGTCCATAACCTTGATATATAAAAATTGTTTACTTAAACTTGATAAGTGATAGTAAAAGGGACTTGATATGAAGAATGGATTTTGATTTCCTTATTTTTAACCACATTTAAAACATTAGTTTTTTCAATTATCTCTTATTTTTTGACTTCTTTTATTAGAAATCTCAGTTCAATATTTGATGTGCCCATTTTGTTCCTAGTTTTCATTTTTGGGTTATTTCTCTTTAAAAATATATATGTTTGAATGTTTTGCATTGGTATTTCCACTATATCCCAATTCTTGTCGATAATTATTATCAGATGCAAAGATATGATGAGTTATGCCTTGGGAATGTTTTTCTAATCTTTAACCAAAGTTTTGTAAATATCGATTTCTAAAACCATACTATTTATAAAGATGAGTATCATTATGAAGAGGTAAATTTATGTCCTTTTCTTGGTCTGATTTTTTTTTAAAACCTTTTCTTTCTCTATGTTTCATATTGGCAAATATTTTTGCTTTGAATTTTTCTTTGATACCCATATTTTCAATTTTGGAACTTGTGATTTAGGAAAGGTACTCATAATGTGTGTGATTTACTTGAGTGATTTATGAATTATAATACCAAAACTACTTTGTGACTTTGTACTTTTTTATTTAATAGAAAAAAACAATATGTATGGTGCCCATGCATTGTATGATATGCACAATAATATTTGAATCTCATTATAGGATGTGGAGGAGGTAATTTTATCACTTTATTTCAAATCATTTATCTTAGTATTTCACTTGGTCACTTAGTAACATTTTGGTCAATTTTTAAATCACTTATTTTAGATTTATTTTATTGTAGGTATTAATTTGGATGTGAAACCTTGTTAGGTACAACATTTCTTGATGAATATGGAAATACATGATTAACACTAGCATGCTTTATATTTTGGGCATTCAAAATTTGATTTTCAAATAATATGGTATTTGAACTTAAGTATTTGTTTTTATTTTGTAACTCTTCTATTAGATTTGATATTTTAAGAATTCACAAGCACAAACCCTAGGTGGTTCAGATTGAATATGTGTACATATACCATCTACCTTACCCCTTAAAGGAGTGATAACATGGAACTAGTTAGAGGGAAAGTAAATACCATCTTACTTAGGGATATAAGGAAAATTAATTTCCTTTTTTAGCCATTTTAAATGTTCTAAAACTAATATGAGAATAAGAAAGAAGGGACATACAAATGCTAGCATTCTAACATGATACAATAAGGATATAGAAATTTCAGATCATTGGTTTAGTTTTTAAAAAACATGAGAAAAGTTTTTTTTTTATAAAAATAGGAAATGAGACTAACCCATAAAAATAGAGAAATAAAATCATAATGTGTGGCCTATAGGTCTAAATTTACTAAAAATAGTAAAATACTAAATTTGTAAAATACAAACAATATTTTGGAAAACAAAACAAGATTTTTGTTTATATCAACATAATTATCAAGAACCTTTGAATTTTTTTTAATTTAATCTATTATGAATATGAAATATGCCAAAAAATGTGGAATGATTCATAGGGAAAATCCTAGAATATTACTAAAAAATAAAATAAAAATTATGATAAACAAAGAATTTATTCTAGAGATTTGAGAGAGGTTTTTGAATAAAATATTATTTTTGATAAAACCCAAAAATTAATTACAAAATAGTACACCATTCACCTTATATATCAATATTTACTAAAAATAGTAAATTGTAAAAAGTGAAAATCCATACCGAATTTGGGTGAAAAAATTACCTTTTTGAATATATCAATCCAAGTAGAAAATAACTCTAAGGAATATTAAGTTGGAGTTGTGTAGAAGCTAAAATGCACTAATCAAGGAAGAAGCAACTTGCAAGTGTCTAAACACAAATCTTGGAAATAAAAGGAGGGTAAAACCCTAGGAGTTTGGAAACCCTAGATCATATTTTTTTTGCATTTACATGAATTGGTTTCACCAAATATTGAACCCTAAAATTTAGATGTGGGGAATCTAGAGTTAAAGGGGTAGAGATAGCCTAGGGCACAAGGATGGTAGACTATCTCTAAAGCATTATAATTAATTACAAATCTCAGATAAACATATACTAAATTTATTATGTTGAGATATGATAAATATAAAAATTAAAACTATGTTATATATTGCAATAATAATGAAAATAAGATAGTTTAAATGTTAATACAGATCTAGATTTAGAACATGTAGAAAGTAGAATGTATTTATATTTTAGATCAGTTACTTGATATAGAAATAGGATAAAATAGGGAAGATTTGCTCATTTAAGTGCTTGATTTCATGCTTTTCATGAGTTTTTTTGTGAGTTTTCTGGTATGTGCTAGGTGAGGAATGAATGAGGATTGATAATGTATTTATACCAATATTTTTAGAGAATATCTCACATTATATCACTTAGGCCAATTATAGGGATATGTTTCATTTAAAAATTGGATGAATTTAGGGAACTAGACACTTACATGTGAGTAGGACACTTACATCGATGTAGGTGTCTAATTTGGATGCAAGTGTCTAGGCAGTTGGAAAATAGGCACAGGTCTAGAACTTATAGAAAAATAAGACAAGCAGGTTTATAATATTTTAAGCATGAAAAATGTTTGAGTCATCAAAATAACATTGGTCAAACTATGAGATAATAAATTATGCACATAGAGATAGTGTATGCGAGACTTTTGGTAGCGAAAAAGGTCTAGAAGCTAAATGTACATCCATGATATGTATTTTTCAAGTGTACAAGACTGAATTGCTATATAATTTATAAATAGTGTCTATAAGAAGCAAAGGGAATGAGATCCAAATATGAATATTGGAATGTGATATATAAGAGGCCCCTTGTAATATTTTGGAAGCATGAATCCATCAAATAGAAAGGCTATGCTCATAAATATGTAACCCATGATTTTATTAATGAGAGATATTATTTTATACATCTATTTTTTGTGAGTGTGTGTTAGGCTACATAGTCTAAGGAATCCATTTAATGGGACCCATGGCCATAATTATATCGATATGTCAATGCTTCATTTAACAATTTCATCTAAAATAAAATGAATTTTTGATCCATGGCATATGAAATATTTTTACTAAAAAATAAAGAAATAATCTAGTTAAAAATTTATATGCAAAAACAAAGTTTACATATACATTATATATATATATATATATACACACACATATATACATATATATATACATATACATATATATATATATATATATATATATATATATATATATGTATATATATACATATATATGTACATATATATATATACACATATATATGTACATATATATACATATATATATATATATATATACAGATATATGTATATATATATATATATATATATACATATATATATATACATATATATATATACATATACATATATATATATACATATATATACATATATATATATATATATATACATATACATACATATACATATACATACATATACATATATATATATATATATATATATATATATATATATATATATATATATATATATATATATATATATATATATATACCTACCTTTAATGGGACCCATGGCCATAATTATATCGATATGTCAATGCTTCATTTAACAATTTCATCTAAAATAAAATGAATTTTTGATCCATGGCATATGAAATATTTTTACTAAAAAATAAAGAAATAATCTAGTTGAAAATTTATATGCAAAAACAAAGTTTACATATACATCATACATACATACATACATATATATATATATATACATATATATATACATATATGTATATATGTATATGTATATGTATATGTATATGTATATATGTATATATATATATATATATATATATATATATATATATATATTTCTCAAATATATATTCCACATAAATTAAATACATGGTTAGTTTATATGTTTTTCTCATATATTATAAATTAAATTAATATAAAATAAAAATTGTTAATTACATTAGATTATTAACATAAAATTAAAATCAACAAAAATACCAAAAAATGTTACTATATCAGCACAATCAAAGATCTAAATAAATATCCATCTAATTGATTGTAAATCACTATTTCAACATGCATATTATTCCTTTTTAATTTATAAAAATTAAAAACTATAACAAAAAATAATTAAAATGTAATTTTTTTGAGTTTCATTACGTAGTTACAACATTTTTGTTATTAAGTTTAATATTTAATCTCTCATATAATTACTTTATTGAATCAATGTGAATTAAGTTTTCTTACTTCTCTATAACTTATATAATATTAAGTTTACTTTCTTTCCTGCTAAATAATTCTACATTTTAAATAAATTTTTAGAAGTTGAAAACAATGCTATTAGGAATTACAATTTTCCTAGTTAAAAATTATGGCACAGTTGAATAAAAAATTAAGTACTATTTAAAAAAAAACATAGGTCAACATAAGAATACATTTGCATCTAATACCTTAATCACACCTACAAAAACCACTCATTTTTTGGGAGACCATTACTCCATTATGAAAGATGGGTTTTGAAGTCCCAGATTTCTTCCCCATCTAATGGCAATCCTTTATTTTCAAGATTTTGTAGGCCATGGGAATCCATGTGCCCTGCCAAATCCCATCCTCTTTCATACATGCATAAATTTATTCCTTGACAATTATAATTTTGTGACACACAATCTCATCCCTTCAAAAAAAATAATGTATCACTTTCACATTTCTTTAATTTCAAAAACTCTATTTTTAATTATTGTGCTTCCATCTCACTTTTATAGTTTAATTTATTACCCTTCTATTAATTTATTTAATAATAGTTTTTATTGTTTTAATATTATTTATTAATGTGTGTATTTTTACACAAATGTTTATATATATTAAATATTTCATATAAATTTGTTCATCTAATATATATAAGTATTTATATTAGTATAGATATCCTAAATAAATAAATAAAAAATATTGATAAATACCAATCACAACACACTTAACTTAGATTTTCATTCACCATATTAATTAAATCCATTAAAATTTTGTAATCTCTCCATAGATAAGATATAAATGACATAAAACTATCCCCATCACTTTTATAGGTTAAAAAATCCACTATACACCCAAAGTGACATAATTGGGATAGTTTACAAAAATAAGTCATAACAAATGAAACTGCCCAATGACAACTAACTAAGGCATCACACACTAAGATAAAAACATAAGGGAGTTACAAAATGAATTGAATGTGATGAACAAGACAAAATAGATGAGAGAGTTTGTTGCTAAATAGGAGGGGCATTATAATTAGGCTAGTGCTCCGAGTTCTCTATGGGCCCATAATTTTGACCAAGTATAGAAGTGCACACCAAATTATTTTATTATTCAAAGAGGAAAAAATGCACAAGTATTTTAGATTATTATAATTCTAAAGCACAATGTGTAGTAAGTATATATAATAAGTGCTACCATGGTTTTGATGAAGTCTAATAGAGTGCCACCAAACATAGTGGTTATGATAAAGTGGTTATAAAGTTATATCAAGAAACCTGGGAGCACTCAATAGGAAGGACCAACCAATTAAAGTCTTGGAATGCATCTAAGATAGTCCTAAGGTTGGTGAAAAACATGGAGCATAATGACTAGGACATAAATTATGAAAGCCTTGGATCACAAATTAAATATCACAAATTTAAGGGATATGATAGAAATAATGAGTTCTCAGGTGCAGTATTAATGAAAGTCATCTATTGAAAGGGATTGAGAATATATAATGCAACTCAACATGAATATAGGTCTACTTAGCTAGCAAAATTTATGTAAAATATTTATTTATTACTTTATTTATAAAATAATGTGATATTTAATGAGTGTGCATTTATTTATTGTAATGGAAAGGTATTTGATTACAACTATAAAATCCTACTTTGCATCTTAATTTAAGGTTGTTGATGTTATTGTTGGAGTTGTTGATAGAGGTGTCATGATTGGTTGGTATTTTTGTTAGGGTTTATGTGTTATTAAGGATTATGAATAGAGAAAGTATTATGTATTACGACATTGATTTATTACCATTATTACCTCATATGTTAACATAAATAAGTTGAATGTTTCATTAATGGATGATAATGTTATTAAAAGTATATATGATAGATATTTATTGTTAATGATATTATCTATCTCTAGAATGCATATATGATTTCATATCATTGATTTAAAATTTTCAAGTCTTATCATATTCTATATAAATTATGAGTGAATCATGATTAATTATGGTAACTCATCTTTTACAACTAAACAAACTCACCCTGTTAATCTCTCTACATTGAGTATGCATGCAAGTATACTTACATGATATGCCTACATAGTAATTGTTATCTTTTAGGGTAAGTGTAGTGAAACAAACTCTCTCATTGGCACATAATAAAATATCCCTAAATTTTGGTTTTGTTGTCAAGATGTTTTTGAACTAGCTATAAAAGATGATACTCAAAGATGATTCACTGGTTTCCTTTAGAGAATATTAAGAGATGGTTAGTTTAATATGTATGCATAGGATATGATGACCTATATATATCCTTTTTCTCCCAATATACTAGGAATTAAATAAGGTCATAAAAATAAAGCCTATGTATGCTTGGATGATCATGTAAGTACTTAGAATAACTACAGACCTCATAAAAGATAATCTACACTCAAATGCTAAGATGGAAGGATTTCAAATCCTAAGCCTATGACATGGGATATAGCCATCACTATGGATTAATGATGGGTAAGTTATTTTAAATAAGGTAAGGTTCAATGGTCAAATAAATAGGAATTTATACAACCTAAGGTGATAGATGGAAAGCCTAAGCAACCTTATATCTATACTAGTTTATTAGGTATAAGGAAGAACATAAGCAAGGATACACATACAAATAAAAAACATTAAATTAATAAATATGTAATATACTAAGTAAATAAATAAAATAGTATAGGGATAGAGATACTTACCTTTGGGTGGATCCATTGATGCTTCAATCTCTACCTTTGTTTGGAGTGGCACTTTACAAGAGATGTTTTAGGTTTAAGACCTCAAATGGTAAGATGCAGACCTAGATATCCTTAGTTAGGAACTCTAAAGACATATCCTATTAAACATTAATGACACTATAATACAATATCTCCAATATAATATTCTAAACTATAAATATCCCAAATAATACTTAAGGTAAGACATGTGAATGCAAGAAGAGTGTATGAATGCAATATATTTTTTAGGAATGAATTATGACCCATATATATAGATCCAATACCTAAAACTAACCCTAAAATCTAAGTTGATGGTATCGACCAAACAATATAGTTGGAAGATGTCAACTGGCATAATATGGTATCATTTAGGCTAACATAGTATAATGTATAGTCATATAAAATGTCATTCTAGTGTAATGAGTGTCACTTGAGACCGCCTTATCCTAGCTTATCCCTAGACCTATCTTAGGGACTCTCTTGATCACTTTCCAAGTTTTATGCTAGTCTAATCTATTTGCAAATATTTTAAAAACAATATTGAGCCTTCACTTAGACACTTGAGTCTATTTTTCACCCATTCCTATCACATGGACATTAACACAGTCCTTTAGACTATAGTCCACTATGTTATTGAACAAAGGGCAATGATAATGTCCCCTTAATCTTTACTCTCCTAACAAATATATTTCCATTCCCTAAAGTAACTTAGAGTCGACCTAGAACTATTTCACATCTTGACAAGCACCATAATGATATATGTAGACCACTTTCATTCATCTATCCCCTAGATAGAAATACTCAAACAAACATAGAAATAATTATGAAAATCAAGGTCATTGATCCCTATTTTCCCCTATTTCTGCATACACCCATATACAACATCCCAAAGCTTAGATTACTTAGATTTCTAGTCTCAAGTCACACTCAAAGCACTCAAACTGACACTCATACTAGTATTCACTTACACTTATACCAACACTTAGATTAGGTGAAATGCATCAGGTTTGATCCCCTTTCAAGGTATTGGTATGTAGGCAATGATCAACACATTGGGTGTTGAGGTCACATGCAAGCTACCTTGTTAATGCCACCCTTTTTTTGTTGGTGATCCTAAAATAACCTAACATGTATGGAGGCCTAAGGTTTTTGAATTGAAATAAATCAAAATAGGGAATAGATAATGAACTAGAATTCAATCACATAGGCATAAAATTTTCAAAGCATGGCAAAGTTCCACCCATAAACTCACTATCCCTATTGCTAAAGGACATTAGCATGACACAGAAGACACTAACATGGTGAGATACTATCAAGAGGATTGTGATATTGTTGAGGAGGGTTTTATAACTCCTAATTTGTATTTACAACACATTAAATAGTTTATGTACTAGTTTCCATCCTGCACTTATCCATCTCAATTAGTTTTTAGCTAAGTACATCTCTTGTAATTCATTGTTATTTATATGCTAAGCAAACAAATCCATTATTATAAAAATCAAAGGCTATTGATATTTCTATATTTATTCCTTGATTTATTATTCTATCACTTTAACAACCTAGGTTTTTACATTACATAACTCCCTTAAAAGTTAAATCATTTGGTGAACCTGAATTACTTTGAGCATATCATTTAAAACCCTAGTGCACCTTTAGGGTTTCCTTTCTTACTTTTAGAATTTTCTCATATTTTATTTTTCAACCTTTCCTCATGATTATCATGACAGAATCCATTTTCTACTTTTTGGGACAGATTTTGGTGGTTTGTCTTGTATGCTTATTAGTTTCCATTTTTAGAATGATGCACATGTATGTTACTGCCCTTATGGATCACATTAGAACTTAGTTTAACTCACACATTGGTCCACTCCCTCTAGAGCTCCCCTTCCAAGGAGAGCATTGTTGCATGGCTAGTTTTGATTTATCTTCAATTAATAATTAATGGTAAAAATGTCAAAGGATTCATTTTGTTTCTCCTACACTTAGACTAGTTGACTACCTCCATTCACATCCCACCTCTACTACTCACCCTTAATAACTAATAAATCTTGTAGTTTGAGCTATTACTAGATGAAATCAATTTCCTCCTTAGCCTATATAGGAAAAACATAATCCCATAATCTCTCCTCATACCCAAGATAATACAATGGGACATATGGATCAAAACAAAGCATATGATATCATGGATCAATTGAGAAATAAACTAGCTAAGATTTCTATATTAGAATTACTTCAAAAATTAACCATCTTCAAAAATATTCTTTTTCAAACACTCAAACATACATCTTTAACTCTTTATATAGAACAAACTTATTTTACATCTATCATGGACACTATAAAGGACATTGAGGATGTTATATCTCTTGGCAATGAGGATTTTCCCTCATAGATAGTTATTGATCAAAATATACCACTCTTCATCTAGGCCCAAATTAAAATTATTTCTATTAAATGAGTTCTAATTAATAGTGTTTCAGGTCTAAACATATGCAACCTCACATTTTTATATATTATGAAGGTTGATATAGCATCCATTCAGAAGACATATAAGAACATTTGAGGTTTTGATGACATTCCTTGATAGATATTGAGTTCTATTACATTGGATACCAAGGTTGGGCCAAAAACCCTATCCACACAATTGCAAGTGATGCCTAATCACTTGAATTAAAATTTATCACTCAAGAGACCTTGGATACATGCCATGGAGGCCATCCCCTCTATATTGCACATACGTGTCAAGTTTTTACATGACGGATATTTATACACTTGTCTAGATGATAACCAACCATTCAAATATTATAGAGTCATCGAGATTAATACCCAAATGATATCTTCAAATGGGACACCTTGTGTTTTGATAGAGTATTTGCCTCATATCATTCTTATAGAAAAATGCATACATATGAATTCATAGAATCTAACACCACTCTTCTTGTACTAGTTCTAGATCCTCGTACAACACCATTATCTCCACCCATGTAGAGAATGGTCCTCTTACAACACAATTATCCCCACCTAGAATGGTTGATGAGATTCATATAGCACAGTTTCCATTACTTGTAACATAGAGGAAATACACATTATAAACTCATATATAGATTCTGAGACCACCATAAAGGATAATAAAATACCCATTAACATTAATGATTATTTATGTGGATTGAGATTCACACCAATAGGTGTTGGAGAGTACATAAATTATTCTAAGGCACTCATTCCTTTACCTACATAGGCATCACCACTAATTCACAGTTTCATAGATATAAGTCTAGAGGCTTGTAGTTAGAGGTAAATTATTATATACACTTAGTACATATGGTTACATCTATGAATATTGACCTAGTTATCCATATTCAGGCAAGCAAAATATAAATAAAATAAATAAGTAAATAAACAAAAATAAAAATAGGGTAAGGAAAATGTGCAAGAAATAAATTATTCTAAACACAACAATGTAAATAAATAAACTAAGCTAAATAAATGACAATATACAAACAATAGTTAATCACAATGTTTTTACAAATAGAATACAAATCATTCATGCATGTGTAATATATCTGTTATTCATGGAAACAAGGTGAACCCAAATCTAGGTATCAATGACATAGGTAAAACAACACATGAACAAAAGGACTAATGGTTTCCCCTAGGTGATAGGGAAAAAATTCAAAGGGTACGATGGAAAATGGTTACCTTGAGGATATAAGGAGAAATAACATAAACATGATGACAAACATTTACCCTAGGTTATAGGATACAAAAACATAGACAAACAAATTGGGGGAATATAATAAAAGGAAGGGTTAACTAGGTTAACTCTAGATGCACTAGGAAAATGGAAATTGCCTACATAGTTCTATGGACAAAATATCCAATGTGAAATTTAGGTCAAATATAGTTTTCTTAGGATATGGGATAGAAGAAAATGATGATTAAAATCATGATTGACTGTAGAGAAAAATGGGAATGGTCTTGTGGTTTAACAATTTTGGGAATAATTTGGGTTTTATTCCTAATTTAGTTAAAGGGTATGGATTGATAAATCAGTAAATAATATGTTGTAAATAAGCTACTAATTTATGAAATTTATTTTTATTTAGATATTTTTTTAAAATAGTAATAAGAGGGAGAAAATAATACTTAGCTTAAACTGTGTTGATCCGAATGAGACAAGATCTGATATTCACTATGCAAACCTGGGACACTATTGCAAATAGGATTCTAATTTTATTTTTCTAATTAGACAAGGGTACAAAAAGTGGATAGGAGTGGCACCAGTGTTTTAGTCCTTATTCAGCACTATTGCTTTGAGGATTTGAGCTTTCTATGTTTTGTTTGATAGGTCTATGTGACTGTGTCTCTAAAGTTTTGGTAGTTAAAAGTCTATAGAGCTCCTTGTAGAGTAGATTTTCTCTTAAAACCCTATCTTATATTGTACTTTGACTAATTTTGAACAAGAGGGTGGGGTTAGTGTGTGTAATATTTACTAGACATGGATCTACACCCCTTTTGTGGGCACACTACCTACATACTAATACTTCAAAGAGGGATCAAGCCATATGTAGTTCTTCATTTGAAAGTGCTTGGTGAAATTGTGATATGAGAATGCAAGGAAATGCTAAACTTGGTGTTCTTGAGATGATTAGGGATTGGTGTAAGGATTTAAATAAGCTATAAATAGTATTATATGGTTGTATATAGAGAATAGGTAAATGTTCTTGAGTGGTCTTATTTGTATTTTTGCTTACTTTGTGATATTTTCCAACCCTTTACAAATGATCTTTGAATGGGATTATATAAGTATGTATTGGTCATGAGTTAAATGCAATCATGCTAGGCTAACACCTTAAAGAGGAAGAATCAGGGGAAAATGGTGATCTAGGCTCAAAATGTGATTAAATAGGAATGCCAAAAAGGGGACACCCTAGAGTCCAATGCTATAGTCCAAGTTGAGTGTTATTGTCCTAAGGGTATGAGACATGGGGGGATGTATTGGTCATGAAAAGAGTGTCCTATATCAGTTGGGATCAAGTCCAAAAGGCTACGAATGATTGAGAATCAGTGAAAACAAGCCTGTAAGGGTTATGAGAGCAAGTAACAAGGATCTATGGCTTAAGAGTCATAAGCCACACTCAAGTTACCAATTTTTAATTTTTATATGACTACATTTCCCCCCCCCCCCTTAATTCTAATGATGCTATTTTGATCTTGGGTTGTGCATAAAAAGAGCAAAATGTGAAGTGTGAGTCTGCAATAAAAAAATAAGAGTAGATCAGTTTTTACTAGATACACTATATCTAAAATAAGAATGTACAAAGCTAGATAAGAGAAAGGAATGAATACACCTTATCAAGTATGCAAACCAATATAAAACCTTTTATGATGTTGAGTAATGCTAAATGATGATGTACCAAGAGTAATATCACAAATGGAGATGAGTTCTCAATTCCCCAAGAGTGGATCAAGAATGCAAAGGTTGGCCCTTTGACTCCATTGTCTCCCACTAAGTGAAGCTAGTTTTTCATATGTATATTAATCATTGTTTAGACTATGTGTCTAATCCATTTGAGTAGGTGGCTCAAGAATATAAAGGCTAGTTAGACCTTTGGCTACATTATTGCCCCATGAAGTGAAGCTATGAACTAATATCAGTATGAATTGTATGTCATATGAGATGGTTATTAAATCCCATGAATGTACTGTGATCTAAAAATATTGGCATGGATAGATGAATTTATGTTGGAAACTAGGCCACTCTTAACCACTTTGAAAGATGGAGATTAGGCTTATATGAAATCCACTTTAAAACTATAAATATAGCTTATGTGGAAGCCACTTGAGAACTTAGGAACTTAGAAATGTGGAGGGTAAGCTTGTATGAAAGCCACTCCAAAATGATGCCAACCACCTGTAGATGGAATAAGTCATGTAACTAATAAAAATGTTTGGATAATGTTGAACTAGGAAAGAAAAAAAATGTGCCATGCACATTACCCCCAATCACAGATGTCTAGAACATGGATTTTGATCTGGAAGTTATACCAACTATTGTATCTAAAACTTGAAGTGAGATCCATCATGTTGTGCATGATGCCCCCTATATATAGATTCTTTGAGAAAACTGTGTACTAAAACTATTGATTCTAAATTGGTCTAGCTATGAAAATATATAGCTGAAATTACTTTTCTACCTACTTCTAGAAATTTTGGTTTTTTGCTATTTGGATAGGAATGCTAGAAATGGATAGTAGCACCACTAGCGCTATAGTTCAGTATTAGTACTATTATCCTAGGTCAAAATCTAATGACTATTCTAGATTATTCACTATCTATCTAGTCTATTCTAATTGGTTTGATGTCTAGATACTATTTTGAGTGTTCTAAAACTAGATTTTTTGATTGATAGGAGCTCTAATCTCTGTGACAAAACCCCTATTTGTTGCCCCTTCTTTTGAGGGTAGGAATGGAGACCCTACAATGATTTCCCTCAAAATAAATAGCCCTACAATTGTGTTATGCTATAAAATATATAATATAGCAATGATAATTGACAAGATATCTCAAGATATAACATGGTTTGTATTGAGAGATTGTTCGATCAACAAGGGTATACCAAGATAGATATAACAATGTAAAATCATGTGCAATGTCCTAAAATAGAAGTGAAAGTGTTAGTTGTCATGGAAACATGGAGCATGATGTCCATCATGGCATCCAAGAAGTAAGATAATGCATGATTTGGATCATGGCATTACAAATAATCAAAATAAATAAAGAGAAAAGCACACAAGGTAAGAAGTAAGAAGTGTACAAGAGTGGCCAAGGGAATAATCAAACAAGGGACATGGGCACATGTCACTCAAACTGGAAAGAAAGCATACAAGGCATGTTCAAATTCCACATAGACATATAGTTGAAACAAGTTAGTTGGCATGAAATCTATAATCACATAGAAGAGTATAAGCAAGGGGCATTGGTAAATGTCCAAAGCCACACACACGAATAGAAACAAAGGACATTAGCAAATGTCCTAAGGCACACACCAAAAATAAGTAGGAATTGGGAATGTAATCACATCAATCTATGGTAATCAAGAAGATAAAGCACATTTAACTAATCGAATAAAGAGTGAAAGTATACAAGACATGTTAGTATAAGACTAGGTATATGAAAATAAATATATAAGTGCTAAATACTAGTGAGTATTGATAGAGTAATCTATGTAAGCTAGTAAATAATGTACATCAACATAATAACTAGAGTGTGTGGTGTAGAAATGACATAATTTGGATGGTTTAGTCATGTAGAAGATGCTCCTAAGGGGAACATATATCAATGTGTGTCTCACATGTAGGATTAGGATGCCCCCTCAATTGGTAGAGTGAAGCAATCAAGGGTCTAGAATTCACTATACACACTCAAAGAAGATAAATTAAAGCATGGTAATGTAGATAAAATAGAAAATAATAACATAAAACAACAAATGTAAGTCTAACATAGGAGTAGAAATGTAAAGCATGGAGGGTGAATAAAATCAATATGTTTTTGTATTTGTGACATATTTGAATGTTTTTGGATTTTTAAATGTTGTGTTATTTTTGGTATTTTTGAAATGTTATATTGTTTTTATATTTTGAGAATACTTGATCTATGTACAGTCAATCATAGGGAAATTATGTACAATCAAACATAGGATACTATGTATAAGTAAGCTAAGAAAAGATGATACTAATTGATGATTCTCATGGAAGAATCCCTATTATGGTGTCTTGTATTAAGGAGAGGAATCATGCATGATCAGGAAGCACGATGGAAATGTTGAGACTGTGGCTCTAAAATATATATATATGTTATAAATGCTCTGAAGTCTCTAAAGTGAGAACTAACTTTGGGGTCCCCTTGTAACTCTGAGAAGTGGATGTAAATTTAGGGCTCTTAAGGACCCATCTATTAGTAGGATAAGCTCTCTGAACATGTGATCTACATGTAGATACATGAGATCTCAATGAGACTGTCTTGGGTGTGAACATTATAGCTAGAAGTTGTCTAGAATCTTGAAGCTATAGAGGTGTATGAACCCTCTATGATATTGATGAATGCCTCAACTATGTATGAATCTATACTAGAAGAAGAACCAAAACTAGTGGAGAAACTATAACTGGTGGAAAAGTTAAAATTGATGACTATAGAATAGTATATGACTCTAAAGTAGGGATTGACAACTCATATAGAACTCCACCAACTATAACAACCTAATTATCATGAATGAATTTCATGAATCTATGAACTATAGAAGGTACTTCATGAAGTTTCTAAATCCATAGTCAACCAAGTAACATATCAAAAAATCCTACACTGGGAACAATAGTGAATGGTGTGGCCACATGTGTTGGACTAACCTATAAAGGAAGTACAATCTCACCCAATGAAATCTATATGTGCCTACTAAATCCACTGATAACTATGTTTTTTAGAGTAATATCCTATTTTGAATATCCCAAATTCTATAGTAATATCATAGTGTACATGTTTACACTAGTAAATTATCGATAAGAACACTATGAATAGGATGATTATGAATGTAAGCTATGACAGAGTGCATGATAATCTAAATCATCCTCAATGATCTCCTACTCTTAGAAGGAGATGGAAGGTCTAGCTATAACTCTAGAATTATATGCACTAATCCTATTTCTCAAAGGATGTGATTCAACTGGAGGTGCCCTAATGTATCTAGTGGTGGATATGCATGATATGCATGGTGAACCCCTGATATGTCCCATGTCTCCTATTTTGAATGTTATGAAAAAGGATTTGAGAATATTTTCAAAGCTTTATCCTATGTTTTCTTTACTTAAGGAGGCTCAATTAAAGTGCCAAGATCAATATTATTATCATTTATTAAATCTTGTATTTTGTGTCTCAAATTGATGCATCTGTTTGTTGTATGGCTTGGTTCCCTATGAAACTCACAAAATGCATGATGATCATATCCTTGTGGAAGAGGATTTTTTGGGTTAACTTCTTAAATATGAGGGATATATATGATATTACATTCTAATAACTATTTTAAAACTCTAGCTAGAGAAACTAGTAGATTGGTAAATGTATGCTAAGCAAGTACTGATAAAACCACATGCTAAGGGGAATCTGAAGCTACATTAACTATTGATTAATTTTGAGTCTTTTTATCATTGTCCTTGACCTTGTATGGGACTTTATTATTACTCTTATTGGTTATTTCTAATATACTTGTGTACTTGAGTTTGCCCATTGAAATTAACTTGAATTCTCTTTCCTTTAGTGTGTGACACAATCAGTGAAGGAAGAGAATATTTTGAACATAATTGACTCATGAAAAGCTGGTAAGAGACTTTGTTGAGATATTTTAAGTCTTGATCAACCATAGGGCTAGTCATCTTATAGCCAAGATAGTCTTATATTGAAGAACATAATCTATGAGATTCTCATTTGACCTTTGTTTTTGTTGTACAACTTAGGCATATGAAACCTTATCACCAATGTTAATGCTAAAATGAGATAGGAACATGTTAGCTAAAGGATTGAATGTACTGACTGACTAATTTAGTAAACTCTAGAATCATTGTAAATCATAATCCTTTAGGCTCTATAGAAAGAGATTGGTAAGTAGCTAGTCATTTGGTACATAGTCCAAGAATGATACATGAAAATCTCTGAAATGTGTCTTTGGATCACCCTTGCCATAATAAAGAGTAAGCTTGGGTTAAACAAAACCTTTTGGTAAGGGTGTGGAAGCAATGTGACATGCCAATAGTGTATCACCTTTCTCAATATGTAGCACATTGGATTTAAGAGATCTTATCTCTTTCACAAGGGTTCCCACATCAAGGATAAAGATCTAATAGTTATAGTTGGTGGCATAGAACAAGGTTGGGCTGCCATAGGGGGTTGTTGAGACATAGTTGCCTCTGTAGTGTATTTTGCAACTAGTTTCTTTATAGGAATGGAAAACTCAACTTGTTTGGACTTTTTAATTTCCATGAGAGGTTGTAATATAAGAGTATAATCTCAAGGTTGTTCCCTAAGTTTTTCTTTGAAACTTTGGAGGATAAAATATTTGTTGAGTATAACTTCATTATCAATAATGGGTGGAAGTAGATTAGTAGTCCAATGTGGTAGAGCATGAGCATTGGTGTGTAGGTCATCAGTTTTATTCTCATATTGCTCATTGTATGAATTATTTTCATTAAATTGGTGTAATCTAGATGTGTGTAATCTATATTTGGAGTTTGAATTAGTTATTTATTCATAGTATATGGTTGAGTTGAAGAAATCTAGGTGAATTCAGGAGGGTTGCAACTAAGTCTTACACTTTTTCTTAAAGGAAGAGTTGAAATGAGCTTAGGTGGCATAAGGAAATAAATTGGATAATGGTATAAAATATTAAACAGATATAATCTAAACAAGGAACTAGAATATGCATAAAAAGGATACGAAGGTCGCACACATGCAAGGTGATATCTCAAGAAGTGAATAGGAGCTAGTACATGCAATTAGGGTTTTGATAATGATATTTTTGCAAAATAATATGTAATTTTGAAAATGAAAATGAATTTCTAATTTTAAATATGCAACTAAAATTTTAGAAAATTATTGTAAAATGCTTGATTGAATAAGACCTAGTATGTGCAACTAGGGTTTTGAGATTTTTTTTTTTGAAATTACTATTTAATTTTGAAGGGATGTTCTAATTTTAATATGGAAGTAAAAATTCAAAAAAATGTTGCAAAATTACTAGAAAAATACTATGACCTAGTATGGGCAACTAGGGTTTGAAAGAAAATTATTTTAAAATTTACTACTAAATTTTAAAATTTGAAATGAATTTTTGATTTAAATATTCAAGTAAAAAAATAAAAAAAATTATAGGAAAAATTAGTAATAATTTTACCCTAGGGTTTCTAAGGTTTTTGTGCATAAATGAAGTAAATCGGGCTCACCAAATGGTTTAACAATTTTGGTAATAATTAGGGTTTTATTACTAATTTAGTTAAAGGGTATGGATTAATTAATTAATAAATAATTTAATAATTTATGAAATTTATTGGTAATTAAATATTTTCTAAAATAGTAATAAGAGGGAGAAAATAAGACTTAGCTTAAATTGTGCTAATTTGACTAAGACAAGATCCGATATTCACTGTGTAGGCCTAGGACATTATCATAAATAGGATTTTAACTTTAATTTTTTGTTTGGATAAGATTTATAAAAGTGGATAGGAGTGGTACCAATGTTTTAGTCCTTGTCTGGTGCTATTGTCTTGAGGATTTGATATTTTTGGGTTTTGTTTGGCAAGTTTGTGTGACCTTATCTCTAAAGTTTTAGCAACCAAAAATTTGTATAGCTCCATGTAGAATATGTTGAGTTGTGGAGCTAAAAGCTTCACCAAATGAGCATGTGCAAAGTTGCAAGTTTTACACAGTCGCCAATGTTAGTCAGGAGTGATCGACATTGGTCAGGAGTCGATTAGGAGATACCAGTGTCAGTTATATATCGGCTGATGTCGGTCATGTGCAGACAGGCAGGGACTGATGTCGGTCACCTGTGCATCCAGAATCTATTTTCATGGACAGAACAAAATGTTCGCATGATAGGATTAAGTGTTAGTCTTAAGTCTGCATCTCTATCTTTAGTAGGACTATTTTGAGCCCTTGATTAGGAGGTGCATCTAATGGTTGTGATTGTATGCTCATGATCCCTAAAGTTATATAATAGGGATAGATCTTCATAGCTTGTAAGTGTGTAGAGTAATAGTACAAGAATTGTATATGTGAATCAATCTAGGTTGTTGGAGTTGATTGTAATTGAGAGAGAGAGCTCTTGAAGGAAAGAGATCTGGAAAGAGATCTATACATCTAAGAGAGGTGTGGAAGAAAAAAAGTTTATTCAATTGTATTCCTTCTGTAAAGAGTTTAATACAAGTTTTCAAGGTGGTTTCTTGTATCTCTTATTCTTTGCTATTTCTGATTCTAGTTACTTATCATTCTAGTTTAATTCCATGTTTAGTTGCTTTCACATAGTAATCAAGATTGTTTGTTGATCCCCAACAAGTGGTATCAGAGCATTTATGTTCTAGGTGCCTGACAAGTGGTATCAGAGCTCAGATTGACTAACAGGTGTTTCAGATCTGGTTAGTGTGTATTGATTATAGGTTACTCACATGGATTTCTGTTTGAGTGGGAGAAGCAATGGAAGAAGAAAGTAAACTGAGAATGGAGAAGTTTAGTGGCAAGAATTACCAATTATGAAGAATGCAGATAGAGGATTATCTATATCAGAAAGATCTATACTTACCGTTAGGTGGAGTTTCAAGGAAGCCCACATACATGGAAGATGAAGAATGGGAAGTTCTTGATAGAAAGGCTCTTGGATCTATAAGATTAAGTCTGACATGTACTATGATATCTAATTTATCACAGGCAAAGTCAATGGTAGAGTTAATGACTACTTTAGCAAATTTATATGAAAAACCCTTAGCTTCAAATAAGGTATATCTTATGAAGTAGTTATTTAATTTGCAAATGTAGGAAGGTGGATCTGTATCTAATCATCTAAATGATTTCCATGGAATTGTAAATCAATTAAATTTAGTCAAAATAGTGTTTGATGATGAAATTAAAGCTTTATTAATCTTATGCTCTTTACCTGAGAGCTGGCATAGCTTGGTAATGGTAGTTAGTAATATTGCATAGAGAAAACATCAGGGAACGCTTTAAGTTTTGAGAGTAGGGGAAATCAAAAAGAGAAGGGCAAGCACAAGAGATCAAGGTCTAAGTCAAAGATGAGAGGTAGATCCAAATCTAGAAATGGCAGGAGGATAGCCTGCTGGAATTGTGGAAAGATAAGGCATATAAGCAAACATTGCTGGTCAAAACCTAAAGAAGACAATCAACAAGAAGGTAAAGAAGAAGCAAAAGTTGTAGGTATGGTTGCACAAGATGCTCTTATATTCTCTTTGCATAATAATATAGAATCTTGGGTTTTAGATTTTGGTGCCTCTTTTCATGCTACCCCAAATAGAGAATATTTTAGTGACTATGTCCATAGAGATTTTGGAATAGTTTATTTAGGGGATGATGAGCCTTGTAAAATTATTGGCAAAGGAAAAATGCAGTTAAAAATGCAGAATGGCAACACATGGGTGTTGAGAGATGTCATGCATGCTCCTAGCTTGAAGAGGAATCTGATTTCTATAGGAAAGTTGAGGGATGAGGGTTGTACAGTAACTCTCACAGCTGAATCTTGGAAGGTTACCAAGGGTGCACTTGTATTGGCCAGAGGTAAGAGAGTAGGTACTCTCTATTTATGTAATTGTATTACTGATAATTCTCCTTCTATATTATCTACTTCAGATGTAGATGCAAAGTTGTGGCACCACAGGCTTGGCCACATGAGTGAGAAGGGAATGTCTATTCTTAAGTCAAAAGGTAAGCTTTCAGATTTGAAAAGCATAGATCTAGATTTTTGTGAGCACTATATTTTTGGGAAATAGAAGAGAGTGAGTTTTCTCAAGACTTGGTCAACAAAGAAGAATCACAAGTTGGAGCTTGTTCACATAGACGTGTGGGGACCAACTCAAGTTGCTTCTATTAGAGGATCATAGTACTATGCTTCTTTCATAGATGATGCTACAAGAAAGGTATGGGTTTATTGTATAAAGAAGAAATCTGATGTTTTTGACACTTTTAAGATTTGGAAAGCTATGGTTGAGAATGAAATAGGCAGGAGATTGAAGTGCCTTAGATCTAACAATGGTGGTGAGTTTTGCAGCTACAAGTTCAATTGGTATTGTTATATGCATGGAATACACAGGCAAAGGATGGTTCCAAGGACACCTCAGCAAAATGGAGTTGCTGAAAGGATGAACAGAATAATAATGAAGCGTGCACAGTGTATGAGGTTGCATGTTGGTTTGCCCTTAGAGTTTTGGGTAGAAGCTGTGGATACTATAGTTTACCTGATTAACAGAGGACCCTCTATAGCTCTGGATGGTGGAATTATAGAAGAGGCATGGATAGGTAAAAAGGTAGATCTCTCATTTCTCAAAGTTTTTGGTTGTGAAGATTTTATGCACGTTGATAAAGAAAATAGAAAGAAGCTGGATGCTAAGTCTATGAGGTGCACATTTATTAGTTATGGCTCTGATGATTTCAGATTCCAATTTTGGAATCTAGGAACTAACAAAATAATTAGGAGATGTGATGTTGTTTTTAAGGAAAAAGTGATGTATAGTGATCAGCTCAAGAAGCTGAATCAGTCTAAGTAGACTAATGGAGAATTAGATGAGGTGACGATCCAAAATGAGCTCGCGAGAAAGAATAATCATAGATAGGAAAACACAGAGACCGACGTCGGTCATGCAAGAACTGACGTCAGCAATACAGGAACTGATGTCGGTCATATAGTGACCGACATCAGCCAGGAAGGAATCGATGTCAGTCATGTGGAATCGACGTCAGCCAGTAACAGGCTTGGAGGTGATCGAGGTCAGTCACTGTCAGAGAATTTGGGCAGACAACGTGTTGTGAATGAGTCTCAGATGCCCATTAGGAGGTCAGAAAGGGTAAGTAAACCTCCAATTTGATATTACCCTTCATTATACTATTTATTACTTACTGATGGTGCATAACTAGAGAGTTTTGATGAAGTAATATAGGTGGAATCCAAGAATCAGTGGGAGCTAAGCATGAATGAGGAAATTGATTCCTTGAAAGAGAACCAAACATGGGATTTGGTTGAGTTACCAGCGGGAAAGAAGACACTAAATAACAGATGGATCTACAGATTGAAGGAAGGTGAGAATGGACAGATGAGATATAAGGCCAGGTTGGTAGTGAAAGGATTTGCACAGAAACCTGGTATTGATTTTGGTGAGATTTTTTTATCCTGTAGTTAAAATGACTTCTATACAGACTGTATTGTCTTTAGTTGCTATTGAGGATTTGCATCTTGAGCAGCTTGATGTTAAGACAGCATTTCTTCATGGAGATTTGGATGAAGAAATATATATGGATAAGTCAAAAGGATTTGAGGTCAAAGGTAAGGAGAAACTTATGTGCAGATTGAAGAAAAGCTTGTATGGTCTCAAGCAAGCTCCTAGACAATGGTATTTGAGATTTGATAGGTTTATGACTGAGCATGGCTACAGTAGATGTCAATCTGATCATTGTGTGTATTTTAATAGATTGGATAATGGTAGATATATTATCCTATTGTTGTATGTAGATGATATGCTGGTTACAGGTTCACACATACAGGATATCTCTGAGCTTAAGGTAAAATTAGCTCACACATTTTCCATGAAGGATTTGGGAGCAGTAAAGAAAATCCTTGGCATGAGTATTAAGAGAGATAGGAAAAATCATAGGTTGATTTTGTCTCAAGAGGATTATGTGAACAAGGTGTTAAAATGGTTCAATATGCAGGATGCAAAACCGGTAAGCACACCTATGGATGGACACTTCAAGTTGAGTAAAGAACAATATCCTAATTCACATGATGAGGTAGAGAACATGAGTAGAGTTCCATATGCTTCCACAATTGGGAGCTTAATGTATGCAATGGTATGTACTAGATCAGATATTGCCCAAGCAGTGGGAGTTGTTAGTAAGTATATGGCCAATCCAGGGAAGGAGCACTAGAAAGCAATTCAATGGATCCTTAGATATCTGAGAGGGACCAATAGTAGACATTTGTGCTATGGAGGTTCAAACACTTCTCTACATGGTTATGTAGATTCAGATATGGTAGGTGATTTGGATGGCAAAAGGAGCACCACATGATATGTTTTCATTATTGGTGGAATGATGGTTAGCTAGATTTCAAAGTTGTAGAAGGTTGTTGCCTTGTCAACTACAGAAGCAGAATATGTTTTAGTCACAGAGGCTAGCAAAGAAATGATATGGATGACATGGTTCATGGAAGAGCTAGGAAAGGAGCAAGAGAGTTTCAGATTATACAGTGATAGTCAGAGTGCAATTCATTTGGCTAAGAATTCAGCATTTCATTCAAGAACCAAACATATATAGCTTAGGTACCACTTCATTAGACAGGTATTGGAGGATGGTGAGTTGAAGCTAGAGAAGATCCATACAGATAAGAACCCTGCTGATATGTTAACCAAGCCAATAACAAAGGAGAAGTTAAATCTTCATTCAAATTTTGTTGGTCTTCATGATTGAGCTTGAAGATGGAGAAGCTAGAAGATGTTGTTGTACAGGTACTGGTGCAGCTATTTATCTCCAAGTGAGAGATTGTTGAGTTATGGAGCTAAAAGCTTCACCAAATGAGCATGTGCAAAGTTGTAGGTTTTACACAGTCGTCGGTGTTAGTTAGGAGTGACTGACATCGGTCAGGAGTCGACTAGGAGATACCGGCGTCAATTATATATCAGTCGATGTCAGTCATGTGTAGACAGGTAGGGACTAATGTCAGTCACCTATGCGTCCAGAATATATTTTCATGGATAGAATAGAATGTTTTCATGATAGGATTAAGTGTTATTCTTAAGTCCACATCTCTATCTTTAGTAGGACTATTTTGAGCCCTTGATTAGGAGGTGCATCTAATGGTTGTGATTGTATGCTCATGATCCCTAAAGTTATATAATAGGGATAGATCTTCATAGCTTGTAAGTGTGTAGAGTAACAATACAAGAAATGTATATGTGAATCAATCTAGGTTGTTGGAGTTGATTGTAATTGAGAGAGAGAGCTCTTGAAGGAAAGAGATCTGGAAAGAGATCTGTACATCTAAGAGAGGTGTGGAAGAAAAGAAGTTTCTTCAATTGTATTCTTTCTGTAAATATTTTAATACAAGTTTTCAGGGTGGTTTCTTGTATCTCTTATTCTTTGCTATTTCTGATTCCAGTTACTTATCATTCTGGTTTAATTTTGTGTTTAGTTGCTTTCACATAGTAATCAAGATTGTTGGTTGATCCCCAACAAGTGGTATCAGAGCATTTATGTTCTAGGTGCCTGACAGAGTATATTTTCTCTTCAAACCCTACCTTATATTATACTTTGACCAATTTCAAATAAGAGAGGAGTTAGTGTGTGTAAGATTCACTAGACGTGGATCCACACCCCTTGTGTGGGCACACTGTCTACACACCAATACTTTGAAGAGTGATCAAGCCATAATAGTTCTCCCTTTGAAAGTGCTTGGTGCAATTATGATATGAGAATGAAATGAAATGCTAAACTAGGTGTGTTTTAGATGACTAGGGAATTGTGTAAGGATTTGAATAAGCTGGAAATAGTATTGGATGGTTGTATGCAGAGAATAAGGAAATGTGATTGAGTGGTCTTGCTTGTATTCTTGATTATTTTTTGATATTTTCTAACCCTTTTCAAATGATATTTGAATGTGATTATATAGGGATCTATTGGTCATGGGTTAAATGTAATTATGCTAAGCCAACACCATGAAGAGGATGAATCAGGGAAAAATGGTAATTTGGGCTCAAAATGTGATTGGATAGGAGTGTTAAAAAAGGGACACCCTAGGGTCTATTGCTATAGTCCAAGTTGGATGCTATTTTATTGAGGGTATGGGACTTAGGGGGATGGATTGGTCATGAAAAGAGGGTCCTAGCTTAGCTGGGATCAATTTTAAAAGGCTATAGATGATTGGGAATCAGTGAAAATAAGCTTGTGAGGGTTATGAGAGCAACCAAGAGGGATCTATGGATTGGGAGTCATAAGACACACTCAAGTTACCAATTTTACATTTTTATATGACTAAACTCATAAAATGGTGAATGCATAATAAAGGAGGGTATTAAATTCACAATCATGAAAATGTCAACATAGAAAATTCATGCAAGCACAAGAGCATGGTTTAGGCTAAAACCATAAAAAAGTCAAGAGTTGAGTTTTCATTAATGAACTAAAATGGTAATTCATAACATCTAAAACATCTATGGATTAGAATTAGAATGAGCTCACTAAATTTCAAGAGTGTTGGCTAAGATTTATCAAAAAATAACACGAGCATTTAAATAGAAATTACTCATAAAATGGTGAGAGTGTAATAAAATACAAGTGTTCATTAGTGCATCAAACTCAAATACACAATTCTCATAAACATCAACTCATAAAATGATGAGAGCATATGGCTAAGGCCAATAAGGATGGGAAAAATAAAGGATAAGTGGTTAATTGTGAAATAATTAAGAGTCCCATAATCCTTAAGGCAAAGGATATGGTTGAAAAAGAAATGAAAGCAACAAAATGAACTTGAGATACCACACGTATCCAAGTGTTGCCTATATAGTCTATGCAAACCTTAGGCTAATGTATTTATCCCAAAAATGGGAGTATAAATGCCAAGCTGGCCTAGGAATGAAGTTGGATAAGTAAAAGAATATAAACATAGAGGGGAGTTAGTCAAGTGTTAGTATGATAAACATTAATAAGAAAACATGAATAATCTAACACCTCAAGCCTATCTACTCAAGGATAAAGACAATAATTCAAGTAACAAATAAAAGAAGACAAAAAAATATTCTTCACCTTCCTTGTAAGAGTTTCAAGTTGGCCTTGGAGTAATGTGCTCAGTCATGTGCTCAAAGAGTCTTTAATAATGATGCTCTTTGTACCATTTCTCCTTATCACTTTGGATTTGTATTTAACTTTGGAAAGATGAAGGAATATATCAATAATTTTGAATTATAACATTACACAAGAAAGATTCCTTTAGAATCACCTTGGCACTTCTATTTATAGGTTTTCCAACTAACTCTAACTCAAGTGCAGTTCAGTTAGATTTAAACATAGTTAGGTTTAGTTTAACCCTAGTTAAGTTAGCGGGGGGACAAGCAATTAATATTTGGGATAGAGATCCCATTTATTAAGTATGGCTCTCTATTTCTAAATTTAAGGCTTTAAGGGAGATATTTCTAATTCCTTTACTTTGATGATGATGACATCATCATGACCTAAATTTTATTAAAATTTCCTTTTAAAAAATTAATATTCACTAATTACACATAGAAATTTTATTTAAATAGTTAATTTTATTTACTTAATTAATTCATTCTTATTAGTATTTTTGCATTTTAGGAATTATTTAAGTTCCTTGCTTAATGGGTTAAAAGGCCAATCTATTAATTTGTTAGGTTAAATTTTGATTGGATATGAATCTATGAGAGGTTATTATTGTGTACATGATAATACCCTGAATAGGGATGCCTCAACATAGTTTTAGTTACTAATGTCTAATGTGTGGATGAAATTGGGACATTCAGTGACTCTTAGGTTTAATTTACACTATTTGGTAGAAATCAATATCAAGTCTGGTTAGAGCATAGTTGCAGCCAAAATAAGATGTCTACAATTTTCCCCTATTTGGGAAGGCATTACAAGACACATGAATAGTAACATCTTCTCAAAGAGTGAAAACATTGTTAATGCCTTGGCTAATGCCCTAGAGAGTGATGAATGAGCCCTCGATTCCCCATTAAGGGATCAGGTAGCAAATAAAGTCATTGACCATTCCATTAAAAAAAAGGAAATGATTTTGTATATAGGTAATAAGGGTGGAAATACTAATTTACCCAAAGGCAATTATAATTAGCGGCATAGTGAGGTGCCCCAATAGGGTAAATGGGTGAAAATAATGATTTTTTAAAATGTGGTTATAATCATCAACATAGTGAAAATGCCCCAATAGGGTGGATGGAAGTGTGATACAATTGTAATTTACCATATTATGGTAGATATGATTAGGTAAGGTCTACATAATTCACCCCAGTATGGAAAATCAAGAAAGGGGGCTTATATACTAAATTCATACTCATGGAGTTACAATAATTTGACATAGAGGATAGGCATGAATTTGAGCTACCTACTAGTATGGAGATGCACATCCTAACTAGTCATGATTACTATTCATCTATGATTTAATTATTCTACATTTGGGTAGTGCTTGGGTAGGCCTTGGATTTTTCAGGTGTGAATAAGGAGTACTTCCCACTACATTTTTTTATAGATCATTTTCCTTAATTTTTGTTGTAGCTTATGATATTAGATATCATAGTTATAGACAATTATAATAATAATGTATATTAAAGAATGAAACACTCAATTTAAATGAAAAATATAAACCACTTAGGTGTAAGAAATGAATAATCAAATCCCAAGTGTAAATATAACAAATAAACCAAGTGTCAGACTAAATACAAACATTCACAACTTAAGTACCAATTATAGATAATCAAAAATCAAGTGTAAATAAAATGTAATAGACCTACGACAACTAAGAAAAAAATGGAAAATAAAAACAAACAATCAATAACAAAGCAAACAAAACACACAAAAGAAATAAACAGATAAAAGTAAACAAACAAGCAAATAGAAACAAACAAAACAAAAATAGACCATACAAACTATATAAATAGATGAACAGAAAACAAATGAATAAAAAAACAAAAAAAAACCAACAAATAAAATAATAAATATAAATGAGAAATAACAAACAAAACACACAAAGACAAATAAAATAAATAAACAAACAAATAAATACAAGAAATAAATAAGGTTATCAACAAATAAAATAAAATAATCAAAATAAATAAATAATCCAAAGCAAAGAAAAGTGAAATAAACAAACTATTCTAAACACACAAAGGTAAAAAAATAAAGTAAGATACACATACACAAATATACAAATGATGGTTAATCATAAAGTTAGTACAAATAGAATATAAATTATTCATTCATGTGTAATAGAGGTGTTACTCTTGGAGATATGGTGACCACTAAACTAGGTAGTAATGATATAGGTAAAATAACACAAGATCAAATGGCACAAGATTTACCCTAGGATATATAGAACAATAACACAAATGATAAAATTGGTGGAATAGAAGAAAAGAAAGGGGTAGCTGAGATGACTCTAGATGCACTAGGAAAGTAGACATTGCCTACATAGTTCCATGGGCACAAGGTCTAACATGAACTTTAGGCCAAATGTAGTTCTCCAAAGATATTGGATAGAATAAAATGATGATAATAAAATATGATTGATTTGTATAGTAATATGGGAATGGTCTCACAAAATAATGAGTGCATAGGAAAAGAGGGGGATGACATTCACAATCATGAAAGTGTCAACACATAAAACTCGCACAAGTAAGAGAGTATGGTTTATGCTAGAACCATACAAAAATTCAAGAGACTAGTATCCATTGATGAACTAAATTATTAATTCATATTTTTTATTGAATCTATAGCACAAAATGAGAATTAGCTCACAAAATGGAAAGATAATTGGTTATGGTTGCTTGCAAAATGGTGAGAGTGTTAAAAAATCCAAGTGGTCATTAGTACATTGAGTGTGAACACACAATGCTCAAAACATCAACTCCCAAAATTGTTAGAGTTAATGGCTACGGATAATAATGATGGGAAAACTAAAGTAAAATTGGTTACTTTTGAAATAGTTAGGATTCTCAGAATCCTTAAGGAAAAGGAGATGGTCAAAAAATAAAGGAAGGTGACCAAGGTAACCCAAGATATAACATGTATCCAAGTGATGCATACATAGTCTATGCAGACCTCACGAAGATTTAGTTATCCCAAAAATTAGAGTAAAAAGGCCAAGGTGGCCTAGAAATGAAACTAGATAGATAAGAAAGTCCATCCCAAAAATTTTGATGGTTTTATATCTCGCATGGAAATTCTAACCTAATTTTCATAATTATGTAATTTTTAGGATTTTCCTGGGTATCTCAACTGAATTGAGAAATACAAGATTCAAAATGATCCAACTCATAAAATGGTGAGAGTATGGCTTAAATTTATCATAAAATGGAAAGAGAGTTCAAACTTAAATTTCTTTCAAAATGGTGATAGCATGGCTTAAATTATTTTCAAAATGACAAGAACATTGAAACTTAAATTGTTTGCAAAATGAGAAAATCATGGAAAATGGGTAACTAAGTTGACCTCAATTTAAATTTAGCACTATCTACATAATCCAAATAGTCCTTAAATCATTATAATTCTGCTTACAGTAGAAGATCCAACTAAGTAATAGCAAGTTTTTGAATAGCCAAATGGCAAAGTATGTAATAATAATTCAACAATGTGCATATAATGGGGGTTTTACTAGACTATATAAAACAATGACAAGGGTATGTGATACTAATTTACCCATAGGTGGTTATAATTAGTAGCACTAGTAATGAGATAGAACATGACAATAATGAAAAATTCAATCACCAAGCCACTATCATACTATCCCAAGATACTACCTCATTCTAAAAAATGCACTCAATGCATCACTAAATTGAATCAACCATTGAAACATCATCTAAATCCAATATTTAAAGGTTCATGAAGTACCAATAGACCAAAACCAAGGTCAAAAAAGGTGGTCAAGGGATGGGAAAATAAACTTTGATAAATAGGGAAGGTATGGAATGAACAATACAGGGTATGGTACAATGAGGGTCATGTTATGACATAATTAAAATAATCCTCATAAAAAATACCTCATGTCTTTTAGGAAAAATAATTATTGAGATGTATTATGTTCATCAAGCTCATCTCTTTCTGGCAAGGCCAAATTTTAAACTCTATATCCATAGTTAGCAATAATTACATAAATTTTAATCCAATTATGGCTTGAACTTGACTTTCTTCTTTTTCTCAGTCATGGTGTTATATTTTATTTTAGGATAAGATCATGAAGCTTGAACTCTCTATGCCTCACATGCCTATTATACTAACCATGTAATTATTTATACTATACTTGAAGGCTATTCATAACATCCATGAAGTTTTCATCCAGTAACTCTAGATCTTGTAGATGAGCTACTTTGTACTCCTCATCACGTATATTCTTCAGTGAGATATGTAGAGAAGAAAAATTGACCTTGATGGGAATAATGGCATCAGTTACATAAACAAGGGAATATGGTGTGGCTCCTATTAGAGTATATTAATTAGTATGGTAAGCCTAGAGGCCATGGAAGATCTATAAGTGCCAACTATAGCCAACATCATTTATGATCTTCTTAATAATATTGAGAATGGTCTTATTAGATGCCTCTACTTGCCCATTACCTTGTGTATAATACGTAGTGGAAAAATGTTTTGTAATGTTAAACTTAGCATAGAGTAACTTGAAATACTTGTTCTTAAATGACCTACCATTATCAGATATAATGTTGGATGGGATACCATAATGGTAAATTATATGGTTGAATATGAATTTATAAATTTATTTCCCTCTCACGTAAGTGGGGGATATAAATTCAACCCACTTTGTGAAGTACTTGGTGGTAGTGTAAGGATATTCTTATATCCATCTAAGGATTTAGGGTTAATCTTCCCTATGAGATCAAGTACCTATGTTAAAAAAAACCATGGTGTAGTCATTGGTTTGTTTTTTTTTATGCTAGAGCATGGATCAAATTTGCATGTCTCTAACATTGTTTACATATTCTCACATAAGAATCTACATCTACTTTCATGGTTGACCAATAATAACTAGTACACATGAGATTTTTGGTAAAAAATTCCCTATTGGTGTGAGCCCCACAAACTCCTTAGTGAGTTTCCCTTAATGTTAATCCATCTTTTGTCAAATTAAAAAAATGAAGTAGAGTTCCATCAAAGCTTTTGTAGTAAAGGGTTGGGCCAAGTAAGGTATATTGAGAGGCTTGGTGTGTGAAAGCTTTATATTTCTTATGTGAAAGGTCTAGTGGAAGGACTTGTTCATGTAAGTAATTATATAATTTAGAATACCAAATATAATTGTAACCAATAATATCATAGATCATGTCAATGGCTGAGGGTTCATGAGAAGGTGCTAGAAGATGTTCAATGAGGAATTGATAATCTCTTACCTTGTCTATATTATGGATCAAATAATCAATGGTAGTCATGGAATTTTTTGTCTTATTATTGGCTCTATGTATGTGTTCAAACTGAATGTGAGAAAGCTAATGATTTATAATGTCTATCATGTCTTTATATAGTACCAAATTATCATCTTTAGTCTGGAACTAGTTTAGAACCTAATTAATAATAAGTTGGGAATCTCTATGAACTATTAAATGTTGAATGTTCCATTGTACTGCTAGATGAAGACCTAAAATGAGTGATTCATATTTAGACATGTTATTGGTACAAGGAAAGATGATATAAAATGTTTTGGTAATTAAGATCCCCCTAGGGTGTGATGAATAAAAATCCTTATCCTAATCTATGAGATGTGAATGACCCATCAAAATATAGCTTCTATTTCTTTTCCTCAGGAGGTGTTTATATGAAATTCATGATGGAATTATATGGGAATGAAAAATTAAGTGGCTAAGTATCTAAAATGGGAGATTTGACAAGTTGATATACATGTACCTATCACTTAATGGCCTTTTGGTTGACATATTCAATCTCAAAATCACTTAGAATCATGATCACATAGACATGTAACCCTATAAAGCTATTTTTGATAGTAGATACTCAAGTGGATCTACTTTGGCAATGACTATGGTCTTGTTGTTAAGAATTTAATGATAGAGATTCTAGGCTACAAAGACCATAACTAAATAATCTTTTTCAATTGAAATATAGATGTGTTCATATTCTACTAGTTTATGACTTAGATAGTACACTATATTTTATTTCCCATGTTCATCATGTTGGGCTAAAAGTGCCCCCATGGCATTTTTAGTGGCAGATGGGTAAAGTAGGAATGATGTACCTATAATTGGTGGTAATGAAACAAGTGGATTGGCTAAGTATTCCTTTAGGTGCTTAAATGCCTTTTATAATTTTTCATCCTAGAGAAAGGTAGTAAATTTCTTCAATAAATGATCAAAAGGATCGTATTTATTGGCCAATTATGAAATGAAGCATCTAATAGATTGAATTTTTCCCTAAAACTATGAAGCTACTTAAAAGTGGAAGGTGGTAGTATCTTGGCAATGGATTAAACCTTATTAGGATCAACTTCAATGCCTCAATGAGAGACAATAAAGCCTAAAAAATTTCTTGAAGTAACACCAAAGACACTTTTTGGGATTAAGTTGAACCTTGTAATCATGAAGCCTTTCAAATATCCTTCATAGTACATATGGATGATCTATGCAGGTCATAGATTTACCCAGTTTGTCATTGACATAGTATTTAATAATATCATTCATCATATCATGTAATATAAAAATCATAGCCCTTTGGTATGTTTCCCAAAAATTCTTGAGGCTAAACGACACGACCCGATAGCAAAGTATTCCCCAAAGAGTGTTGAATATTGCTTTACATTTATCCTTTGGTATAATCCTAATATATTTATATCCTAAAAATCCATCCATGAGGGAAAGAATTTAATACCCATATGTGGACTCAAAAATCATGTTGATGTTTGATAGAGGAAATTCATCCTTTGAGTAGGCCTTTTTGATGTCTTAGAAATCAATGTATAATTTAAAATCTTATATATTTTTACTAGAAGGTACAATATTAGAGATCCACTCTGAATAATCAATAGGTCTAATATATTCTTAATATATAAGTTATTCCAATTATTTCTTGACCAAGATGGTAATGAGAGGACGTATTTTCCTTAGTTTTTGCTTAATTGGCTTAGCATCTAGATGAACCACAAGATGGTGTAGGCCCAATCATGGATCTAAATGTAGCTATTATTTGAGTAGGCCCATGAAAAAATATTTGTGAACTCTCTTAGTAAATCTATAATAACCCCATGTTTATCCTTAGTGAGGGATGTGCCTAATTTAATCCACTTGGGGATCATCTAGGGTCCCAATTTTGACTTCTGTAGTATCCTATACAAGGAGAGTTGAGCCATATTACATAATAGTTGGCAAAGATGTAAATTAGATAGCAATGGCAAAGTCCTTTGGCTAGACTAGTTCTTCAATTTCTCCTAAATAGGATGAATTTGAATCACTTAATGGTGTCCAAGGTCATGTAGCAAACACTTTAAGTCACTCTCAGATAATTTAATCAAAGGGATTTTGATCCTCTATACTAAGTTTAGACCCAAAATCAAGTTCGTTATTGGTGGTCTCCCATACTTCATTCTAGGAAGGGTGAACATCCCCATTTAATAGTGCCTAAAATAGATTTTTACCAAGAGACTAGACTTTTTCTTTACTTTTTCCCTAGTCTAAAAGTGTCTCAGAGAGGTTTTCACTTTAGGACCTCAATGTTTTATTATTATTTTTTTGGCTTATGGTGTTCACCTGCTCTCTAAAATAGGCACTAAGATCTAATTTGATAGATAACCCTTATTTATGGTCTCCCAAAGGAAAATTATCTCTCAGTCATAAAAAATTACAAAAGGCCTCATCATTATCAAACTCTTCTAAAGGCACTATGAATTCTTATTGTTCCCAGTATATGAGTTGAGGATAATAAAGGGTAAGTGGGGAATGTCTAATTGCTACCATGATGATACAAATGGCATATGGGTCAAATAAATTGGTACTAGATAGGTCTTTGTATATGCTATGATGAGACTCTACTTCACTATCAACATCATCATCACTAGTCATTGGTGTAGGAACATGAATAAGATATGTGAGATTATCCTTAGGTGGTTTAGATTCAATACCATGAGTTCCATTTTATTTTGTCATATAAATGGGCTCAATATTACCCTAGTAATTTACCCCCAGGCCTTTACCTTCATAAGCTTGGTTATCCATAATGTTATTAGGGATGGGATACTTCATATTTTATTAGTAATCAACCATATTGTCTTTGTATAACTAGAATCAATGTTGTCAAGTGGATTATGTTCTTGGGTAGTGGTTGGTGTAAAAATAATAAGCACTAGGCTATGAAGCTTTATTTTTCCCTTTTATTTCTATTCCATACATACTGGCCTAGATTTGGGCATTCCATATGACTTGGAGTTTTCTGAAAATTGGGTTATATGGAAAGTATTTTTTATCAAGTATTCCCTTGGACTTTTATCTAAAACAAGAAAATTATTGGCAATGTCAATATGAGGTATATAAGAAGTTGAGGTAAGGATGTTTAGATGTATGTAATTGGTCTCTATAAATTCAACAAGTATATCCTTGTCTTTGTCTTTCTTTGGTATGGGGTCTAGGCTAAAAAAATAGTTATACTCTCATACCTAGCCTTCAAATGCTTGCAGTATTGGTATGTCTATAAGTCTCCATGAATAGGCACCTTCATCCTAGCATGATGAAACCTGATACACTAGTGTAAGTTTGAAGGTATTGCATGGATTTTATGTATCCATGGTCTACCCAAAAGTAAATTATATGAAAGATGTAGATTCAAAATGTGGTAAAGGGTGTCATGGGTCAAAAGCCTAATGATGATTAGATAATTGATGGTTTCTTATGATTACCATTATTCATTTTCATAAACCTTGATGGTAATGGTCTCTAGTTAAAGGTTAGTATATATCCTAGATTGTTGATTAATTTCAATGACATAATATTAAAGCCTGATCTATTATATATAAAGATGTGTTTAACTTTATGCTATGTTATCACAATCTCAATGTATAATGGGTTATTATGGAGAGGGCCTAAGTATGACATATCACTTGGGTCAAAATCCAATTACTAACCTAGGGCTAGGTATCCAACCAAAACATGAAATTTTTCTAGTCAATGTCATTGGGCACTTGGGACTAGCATATGATTTTAGTAAGGATATTCTTATGGATGGTAGACATACATAGCAAATATAGAATAGTAACTTATGTGGGCATCTTTTAGAGCTCCACAATATCATACATTTTCTCCTTAATATGTAATTGGCTTATTCCTGGCTAGTATAGTTAGTTAGATTGGCTCATGGTTGGGGGTTATGGGCTTGGGATGGTGAATTTATATTAATGAGTTGTGATTATGCACTCTAGATTGGGTAAAGGACCATCGTAATTAGAAGATTCTAAGGATGGGCCAGGGAGGGTAATTATTGATTTATGATGAACCTGGTTGCACTTACTAGTCACTGAGAGGTTACTAACATAGGTACCTGATATGGTAATCCTTATTTTTTTGCATTTGGTTGTGGTCACAAGTTAAATAAGGATTAATGACATTGGGAGGATGACAGTCAGTGTTAGGTAATGATCTTGGTCTATTAGGATTTTGTCTAGGCTTGATGGTGATGGTAGATACATGACCACCTATAATACAACCTACAACTTTATTATAGTCATGTGTAACTATGTGATAGGTATACTAGATATTGGGGTCATTCTACACTTGGTTTCATCTATTTTTTGGTTGACATTATTTTTGTTTCTACTGCTATTACTATTATTTTTATTTTGGTATTCATTCTTATTATTTTTTATTGGTATTGTTATGTTGTGAAAAAGGATTTTGATAAATACCTAGGTTTTAATTGGAATTAGACAATTTATTATCTAATTGTAACTCTCCATTTTCCAACATATTCTCAATGAGGTGATTTGGATTCACATAATGATGTATGGAATGTCCATGAACATGATGGTATTCAAAAAACTCAAGCTCTTTATACCAATCTAGATAAGGTTCTCTTTTAATAAAGTTTTTTGGAATCATCCAACTAATCATATTGGTCATGGCTAATTTACAAAACATTACTTCAATAGCCTCACCAAGGTCACTAAATACTCTATCATTAGATCTTCTTCTTTGAGGATGGGTTTGCAAAGGTGGTGATTATAGCATTTAAGGAGTTGGCCTAGGTTGAGGCACAAACTACAATTTTTGAATAAGTTACATTTATGGGATAGGATGAAAAAATGGTGTTTGCACCATTTGAGCATGATGTGACTCAATGAATCCATTATTGAAAACATTGTTTTTTACAATTGTACAGATTAGGTTTTTCATAGTCGTGAACCTGAGCAAGTGTAGATGTTTGCATTTAGACTAGGTTAGGGCTCTAACTTGGGCCTAAATTTTGGTTTTGGATCTATTTTTGGTTTGAAGAAGATAATTTAATAATCATTTTATTAATGAGAGATTTTTTAATTTATATACCTTTCTCAATGATCTCCTTGAATGTTTGAGCACACTAAATCTCAAAGTGATAAGATATTTATTTGTGTAAATTTTTGGTAAATATAGCTACCAATTATTTATCTGGTAGATTATGGGTGAAGTGACTAGAAAATGCTCTCCATCACTGTAAGAATTTGAAAATCTCTTACCAACTTTATGATTAGCATAAATCAAATCAAATACCAAAATCTCATGCTTAAGATTGTAGGATAAATATTTTATAAAATTAGCTAAAAGATCATCAAAGTTAGATACTGAGTTCTTTAGAAAACTAAGAAGCTATTCCAAGTCCTATCCAGCTAGACTTTGGGGAAAAAGAAGAATCAAGTAGATGTCACTATAGGCCACTAGCTAGTAACTGATAAAAAATATTTTAAATTCTCCCTAGGGTCTCCTTTACCCTTTCATTTTTCAAAATTTGGTGGTTCATAACCCTAAGGAAATGGTATTTAGAGATACTGCATGTTAAATGGATATGAGCACACATGATCCAATTTGAACTTAGTTTAATTTCCCATCTAAATGGCTAAAATTACATCCTTCATATATTGTAGTTCTTAGGCCAAAAAAAATTATGGCATAGTTGTTTGTGGTTGTGGTTGAGCAATCAAAGGTAGATTACCTTGATTGGGGTGCAATGGGGGAATGGAATATTATGGAATGTTGGTTTAATGGACCAATCAACCAAGAATATACATTAGTGTATTGAGTTTAGGCTACTGATATGGCATACATTGTTGGTAAATATTATAATTTGGATTTGTAATATATATTTGATTCAAAGAGAATTAGGGCTATGATGGAAGTATGTGTCCTTGTGGAAGGTATTGTGCCTAATAATTTTGAGTAGAAACTTTCTACCAACTAGTCAAACCTGGATTAATAAATGATACCTACTATTGACTAAATCCCTATCTTTGAGTATGTGCCACATATTGGATAAAAGGAAACTATTCCTGATATCTATTTGGATTAAGCTGGTACCTATTATTGAAAAAAAATCTATTTTGAATTGGATGCTTGTTGGGTGTTTAGCATTTGTCATTGATTGTTTTTATTATTTTTGGGAATCTAGTGTTTAGATCCTAAATAATAAGGTTTTGGAATAATAAGAAAAATATAGTTTAATGGGTAAAAATATAGTTTTTAAATAGGTAATTTTACAAGAGGAAGAATGATAAACTTATCTTAAATCGAGCTAAAATGAATGATTCTAAAGCTGGTAATTAAAAATCAAGACTGAAACACTGTCAGGAATCTAAACATAGCCTTAATTTTTTAATTAGATAGGAGCATTTAAATAGGACACTCTAGTGTCCAACACTATAATACCTCCTTGATTTTATTGTCCTCAATATCTAAGCTTTCTGGGTTTTGTTTGCCAAGTTATTGTGAGCTTGTGTACCAAATTTTGGGGGTTGAAAGTGAATAAAGCTTGATGTAGGTATGTTTTAGTCTTAAATAATTATATGCATATACACACATGAAAATAATGAATATGTCAAAATAAAAATGGGAAAATATAGGTTAGGGTAATAATTATTGCATAATATAGGACCCCTATTGTCCTAATCACTGCTTACATTAACCCTCAAGCTAGGGTCTCAAATCACATGTAGTTATCCCTTAGGGAATGTGCATAATCAATGTGCATGATAGATGCAAGAATGAATTTTACCTAGGCCCTTCCTTGATCAAGCATGCAAGTCTATGTGTGATGCAGAGAAGTTGAGCTATACTATTGACTAGTTTTTATTATGTCTAATGTGCCAAAGTAGTAAGCACTAGATATAAAATTCCTTGTGTAATCCTTTATATAGGAGACTCATTATTTAGAATTTGGGAGATTTATTTGCATTTGGTTGACATTGGAAAAATTAGGAATGAATTTAAAAAAGGGGGTAAGACTCATCTTGTAGAAGAAACTAATTGTTAGAGCTCAATTTGGCTTTGGACAGGAGTGCTAGAAACTAGACACCCTAGGTTTCAATGTTGTAGTCCAATCCCAACACTCATATCCTACAAGATAGGGACTGGGGGGATGGAATAAGAATGGGAAACCTGATTTGGATGAGGTAGAATGACCATTTTAAAGGCTTGGGGTGACTAGGAATGGGTAAAAACGTTACTCAATCGTAGAACTAGACCTAAATGGATAAAATGAAAGATATGGCCAAATGTGAACAAATCTCATATTCTCCTATAAAATTATATTATGAAAGGATTGTGAAAATACATGATATGTGTGGTTTCTTGAAAAATTTAGGGTGTATACATTTCCCCCCTTTTAATCTAGTGATGTAATGAAATGATGTACTAGAGTAAAAGAAAGAAAGAAAAGGCATACCTGAACTTACCTATGTGGAGATAAATGTGCCAAAAAAATGGTCCAACTTCCTAGCCAAGGAAGTGTATGGAGAACTAAGTAGTTCTTAGAGAAAGAATGAATCCTTGAAATGGATGCCCCCTGTACTGAATCTAAATAGTGCCTAGATAAAGAAGGAATCCTTGAAATGGATGCCCCTATACTAAATCTAAATAAAAATGAGAAATGCTTAGAGGCCAAAAACTAATGTCTATCCTCTATCTCACATAAAATCATGTAATCTAGAATGTGTGTATATAAATGGTATGCTATGAAGAACAATATTTCTCATGCCCCCACTATGAATAATATGAACTAGAATTGAGAAGTGCTTGGAAGTCCAAAACCAATGTCTACCCTTTATCCTGTACAAACTCTTACGTCTAGGTGATGCTATGGACCAACTATTATAGATGATCATATGGTATAACCTAGTGACAACCTAAGTATTCCTAGGTGTAATATAAGAACTTTAGTAAATGTGTAAGAAAAAAATGCCATGTATTGCCATTCCAATATGTATAATCCTAGATGATGAAGAACATGAACATATGTGCCATGCCCCCAAATATGGTATGTGAGTGATGCTTTTATATAGTCTAGTAATTTGTATAAACACATGTCAAATGGGCTATTGTGTCATGTCCCATGTGAAAAATTAGAGATCAAAATATTGTGCTCTGCACTATGCCTATAATCTACTATCTGGTCTATACTATGTCATGTTGTATAACCTTGTATGTGTGAGACATGTAGTGATGTACATGGGTCTAAATATAATATCTAGTTTGAATTTGTATCAAATTCACTATGAATCCATATGATCTAAACCATTATATATCTAAGTAATATGTGTATTTGTAAACTAAAGTATATTCTTTTGAATGTCTTGAGTAATGCTAAATGACCCATGTAATTTGAATCACTATATATCTTGACCCATATGAGCTAAATCTAATAATTCTGACTATTGGAGGTGTAAGAACCATGCTAAGTGACCCATGTAGTTTGAATCATTATATATTTTGATTGATCTGAGGTGAATCTAATAATTCTGACTATTGGAGGTGTAATAACCATGGTGTATCCAACTATGAGAGTGGATAGGTGTGTTGGGTAAGTGAATAAATAAGAATAGTAGGAATGATTCCCCCTTTTGGGGAGAGGGATGAAATTTATAATAGAGGAGGTTGAGCAAAAAATGATGACTAGTAGCGTAATATGAGGAACAAGGTTGGTATAGTTTGGATTGATTTAAGAAGTTGATTGATTATTTAGATTGAGTTATTTGAAAGTTGAATGAGCTTTGATTGGTGAGGACCAAGTTGTATAAAATTTGAACAAGTTGTTATTGGTGAGGACCAATTTTTATGTCTAGGTATGAAATAGGTATAGAGATGTGTGTGCCATAGTAGGCAAATGATATAATAAGATATCAAAGTTTGTTGGATATTGAAGGTATTGTCATCATAATTTTGTGGAACAAAATGGTTTGTAAAATGAAGCTATGGGGTTCAAGTTATGGGTAAAATGGTATTTTGCTTTGAATAAAAAGTCATTTGATATAGGAAAATTTGGATTGATTCTTGATTCATTTATGCATTGAATAGTTTCATATTTGGATCTCTAGATTAGGATATATGTCAAGGAGATGAGCACCTATTGTGACCTAATTTGAGCAATTGGTAGCCTAGATTGATGTTGGTGGGAAGGTTACCCTAGTAAGTAGCTAAAACATGTGATTTAGGCCTATTTAAAAGCCTATTTTTGATGATTTTGAATTATTTTAAAGTTTTTTAGAAACATTTTACTAGGTTCAATGATCTTATCCTTTTTCTAGTGCTATTGTCCATTCTCCAACACTCCTATCTAGGTTATAGTGTTCCTATCCATTGTTGTTGTCCTATACTCAGTGTTGTCTTGGAGGTTGGTTTTTTTGGGCTGATGCTTAGTTTAGTTGTTTTCATTTTGATTGTTTATTGGTTTTTCATGGTTGATTTATATTCATGTTGTTTTTTGGTGTTTTATAGGGTGAGGTATGTATGAGGGAGTTCTATACAGGCTAGGTGATGAAGACTCTGAGATTTTTACCTTTAACAACTAAAGAGAAGGCTATGATGGATAGGGTAGGGCTAGGTCATGTGTGTGACCTAGGCACTATATAGTGGGATACACATTTGATTACTACCTTTTGTGAGAGGTGGAATGTAGACACCTATACTTTATAGATTCTTACTAGAGAGATGACTATTACACTGGAGGATGTGTATCATACTTTACATTTATTGGTTAGTCGACAAATTTTGACTTTAGAGGATGATATGGGTGTAGATGCCATTGATTGTGTATCCTTGTATTTTTTTGGTGTGCCCTCAAGCATACATAAGAGAGGTAGTGATAGTAATGTACTATTGTCAATTATTTTTCAATAAAGTGTTTTACATCTACATAAGTGGTTGGTAGTGTTTGTTGGACTATTTTATTGCAGTGGATGGGAGTGGGGTATTAATTGCATATAGGATGCATAGGATTGTATGTAGTGTAGAGGTATATAACACTATGTTCTCATGGGGTAAGACTATTCTTTGCCACTTATACAAAGATCTATATAGGTTTACTCTAGAGGCATTCAATAGTGGTTTGAGTGTGGTTACTTTATTACATTATTAGGCCTACAAGCACATAATATTTATGTAGTAGTTGGGGTTATCGAGAGAGTGGAGGGAATCTCCATAATCATATGGGGAGTGGTGGACAAGTTCATTGGCTATCAGATCTCTCTAGATGGATCACTATAGAGAAGTTCTAGATAGACTAGTGGCTCAAGATATCATATGGAGGCCCTTAGAGGATTTCTTGG
>JARHVA010001065.1:1832500-1872500 GCA_037957365.1 Torreya grandis | reverse complement strand
TTTCTATTTGTGGTCTCCTATCTTGTTTAGGACATGGAGGATTTTGAATGCTAAGAGCTTTAGATGAAGATGCTACTATAAAATCTAGAGTGATTTGATCAACTGAATCTACCTCAATCAATCCCAATTTATTTTCCAAAGATAAAACTATATAACACAAGTGTCTAAAAGAAGGCTCTATCTAATATAGTGACACTCAAGTAGAGTTTGGAAAAGCCACTTAATAAAGATATGTTGAATATATAGATCTTCTTGTTTATATATCAATCTTAACATGTGAGCCTTGAATCTTAAGATATACTCACTAACTAGCTCTGAATAAATTTGATTTGTTGTGGCAAGTTTCTCATATGTAATATGAGGGCCTGTGTTTATGATGTAATATCTGAGAAATGCCTCCTCTAAGTCATCATATGTGTGAAATTAACCAATGAGAAGTAGATGAAAGAACTAATTATGTGCTTTCCCCACTAATTTCTGATGGAATAACTTGAATAGAATTAATGGGATTGCATGAGATGGCAAAGCCTTTTGAAAGGCCTGAAGGTGTACAAATGGATCTCCAATTCCATCAAAGTGTGGTAATGATGGTATCTGGAAATTCTTAGGCAATGAAGATTTTATGAATATCTTAAAAATAGGGTTATTATGTATATCATTGTCATCCATCCAAGACTTGTAAGCTTTATTTTCCAAGGTAAAGATATGTACTCAGTGTTGTAATTCACCAACTGCATGCATCAAAGAGATGATATCTTGGGATGGTACATTAGTATCTTGAAGTGGTTCATTTAATCTTTGAATTTGATTTTTAATTTTAACCATGGGAATGTTACATTGAGTAATTGGATCATAAATAGGTGGTGTGCTCACTTAAACCTTGGGATTAATGGTAACTTGGACCTTACTAGAGGGATGTGGGCTACCATTCTCTTTAGGTGAAGAGTGAGAAATAGGTTATATTGTAGTCAGGGGTAGCTTGGCATATTCATTGGTATCTTTATGATTTAGTGAATCAAATTCTAATTGAGTAGAAGATGTGCTATTATCATTATCATGTGCATTATTTGAAATAGAATCATTCATAGAAGTAGAAACAACATTTGGAAGTGCATTATGTTTGAGAGGAGGAGTGAGAGAAGAGTTATAAACATGAGATGCATATTATTATTCAATATGTGCATAATTATCATCATCATTATGATATATGTAATATTATTCACAATCACTCTCATTTTCATATTCATTGGCATGCTCACTATCATATTCATTATCACTTCCATCATCACTAGGGAGAGGTGTAATAGAAGAATTTAATTATTTTTGAATATGAAATAAACTATCATTTGAAATTGGAATATCATGTGCATCTATGTAATCCATGGATGAAATATATGCATTATTTTCATGTGCAATATGAGAAGTAAGAGAAGGAGATTTTTCATTTGAACATTCTTTTGATAGAGTAGAGTTAATAACATGAGATGTATCATTTGAACTATGCATTAGTAATTTGATTATATTGTGTTTATATTATTTCAATTTGAACATTTAAGTAGGAAGAGAGAGAGATATTGGTTCACATGGAATCAAATTATCACCAATAAGAGGTTCACTTGGAAGTGTATGAATAATTTGTTCCTTTGATGCATTGTGCATAAGAGAATGAGGTGAGAAGCATCTTTCCCATTTATCAAAATGATTTTATTTAAAATAAGGAATAAAAGAAATGAGATTTAGAGAAAAATATTCATCTATTTTTGCATCACCCTCATCATTAAATATATCATCATATCCTTCATTACAACAATAGTCATTATCTTCACTGTAAATAAAATCATTTTCTACATTCTTAGCTAATGTGCAATTTTGCAAATTTATCCAATCGTTATCATAATTATAAGAAAATTTTAGAAATTTATCTATGGGATGAGGAGGAATTGCCTTTGTGGCCATTTTATTTCTTTCACCAAAGAGAATTTTGAAAAGTAGTCTGAAGCAAATACATACATAAAGAACTACTATCATTGAAATTGATTTTGATAATCCAGAGAATTTAAAAAAAAATCAATTTATTTTTCTAAAAACTGTAAGGGTGGAAAACTTGAGATTTGAGGACCTAGTTTGGAAATTTAGGGTTTTTAGATAGGGTTTTAGAATTTTGGAAAATTATGAAATAATTTTAAATTCTAAAAATAATTTTGAATAGGAATAATTCACAAAAATTAATACAAAAATCAGAATTTGGAAATTAATTTTGAAGGTTTAAGGACCTAGTTTTGAAATTAATTAATACAAAAAACTACTAATTTTGAAGGTTTAAGGACCTAGTTTTGAAATCTAGGGTTTTAGAATTTTTGAAAATTATGCAATAATCTTAAATTGTAAAAATAAATTCTGTATAGGAATAATTTGTAAAAATTGATACAAAAATCAGAATTCATAAATTAAATTTTTTAACAAAAATATGAAGGAAAAACCCTAAGTGTAGCTAGGGTTTTAGGTTTGTTCAAAGTAAGTCAGGTTCGCCAAAATGTTTTTATTATTTTTGGGAATGTAGTGTTTAGATCCTAAATAATAAGGGTCTAGAATAATAGGAGAAATCTAGTTTAATGGGGAAAAATATATATTTTAAATAGGTAATTTTTCAAGAGGAAGAATAATAAACTTATCTTAAATTGAGCTAAAATGAATGATTCCAGAGTTTTTAATTGAAAATCAAGACTAAGACACTGTCAAGAATCTGAACCTGGATTTCATTTTCTAATTAGATAGGAGCATTGGAATAGTACACCCTAGTTTTTGGTGCTATAGTCACTCGAATATATTGTCCTTAAGATCTAGGCTTTATAGGTTTTGTTTTCTAGGTCAATGTGAGATTGTGTAACAAATTTTAGGGGATAGAAGTGAATAGAGCTCATTGTAGGTCTATTTTAGTATTCAACACTTATATCCATCTACACACATGCAAATGAAAAATATATAAAAAGAAAAAGGGGGAAAACTAGGTTAGGGTAATAATGATCACATGATCTAGAACCCCTACTATCCTGACCACTACCTACATTAACCCTCAAGCTAGGGTCTCAGATCAAATTTAGTTCTCCCTTAGGGAACATGCATAATCAATGTGCATGATAGATGCAAGAATGAATTTTGCCTAGGACCTTCCTTGATCAAGCATGAAAGCGTATGTGTGATGTAGAGAAGTTGAGATATACTATTGAATAATTTTTATTATGTCTAATGTGTTAAAGTAGTAAGTGATAGATATAAAATTCCTTGTGTTTAGTCCTTTATATAGGAGATTCATTATTTCAAATTTGGAAGCTTTATTTGCATTTAGTTGACATTGGAAAACTTAGGAATGAAGTAAAGAAAATGGATAAGACTCATCTTTTAGAATAAATTGACTATTAGAGCTTAATTTGGCTTTCGATAGGAGCATTGGAAATTAGACACCCTAGGTTTCAGCACTACAGTCCAATCCCAATGCTCCTATCCTACAGGGTAGGGACTAGAGGGGATGGAATAAGCATGGGAAACTTAACTTGGCTGAGGTGGAATGACCATTTGAAAGGTTTGAGGTGAGTGGGAGTGGATAAAAAGGTGACTCGAGCTTAGAACTAGACCCAAATAGATAAAATGAAAGACATGGCCAAATGTGAATAAAGCTCATATTCTCCAATCAGAGTCTCTTGTGAAAGGACTATGAAAATACATGATATGTGTGGTTTCTTGACCAATTTAGGGTGTATACATTAACCAATAGGAATGTGTTTTTAATTAGACAACGTATGCAATGAACCCACTATGTGTTGTGGTGGTACTTTGGTATGTGTCTATGGTTGCATAATATTAGCCATAACCTATTAAGGCAAGGTAACATTCACCACTTTTTGGGGTAAAACTTTGGGTAGTTCTTTTCTACTTATCCTTTGGTATTACATGCTTGAAAAAGTAGTTGGTTGAAGAGTGGGAGTAACCTATTATGGTTGGAAACCAAACATGCATTCCCTTTGTTATTGTGAACCACTCACAATATTGGTAAGAGTCACTTATTACTATAAATTATTTTGTGGTGTATTTGACCCACCTTTGTCTAATTCAGGATACACTTGCATGTTATCCACTACATTTGGCACATGGTCTTGAGTATAATCCATAGTTGCTTCATTAATGACCAGTACATTGAACATGTCACCTACTAGATTATTTTGGGGAAAAGGGTTCACACTCATATTAGTATAACCCAATAAATCAATTGCCACTCCTACTAAGGGAATTATCTCTATGAGCGAGGTATTCAATATTTCCATATCTTTAAATTTTTGTGCTAGATTAAGTTAAGTCTAATATGCTTTCTATAATTGTTTGAATTGGTCACCATAGGTCCCTTTCCATTTACAATCATATTCAGATCTTGGTTTGGAAGTAGAATAAGTTCTTGATGGTAAATAGTAGAGGTGTGCTCAATGGGTTTGATTTAAGGTATGTTACTAGGTGCTCTAACTAGACTAGGTAAACTTTCATGGGGAAAGCATACAAAAAACCTAACTCCTACCTCTATATACCTAACCAAAATTTCATCCCTATTCTCAAGTAAGTGATGATCAAACAAGTATGGGTCATAGTTTGTTGGCATGGTAAAATAGTAGGGATATTGTTGAACTTGGTCGATAATAGATGGCACATTAGCAAGGTATTGAGTTGTATGTTCTTACTCCTGACCTAGATAAAGAGGTGTACTAACCAAGTATTGTGCTAATGGATCTTGCCCTTATTTTGAATATTAATTAGTGTAAGGTGGATATGAATTAGTCTCACAAACTACATCATCCCCATATGGGTCTTGAATAAAGGGATAATTCATGATTATACTTTCCTAAGCTAGATTTTACATGGTCCCACTACATGTGTAGTGAGACATATCTAATTCTATGACTAACATCTTGTAAATAAAAGGTCTAAATTTCAAAAAACACTTAAAACATGGTCTAAAATATTGTTTGATGTTTATAAATGTCTTGAAACTTGGTCTAGATGGAAAACCCAATATATTGTTGTAAATGGTTTAAACTTAACCCAGAAGGGAGTTCTCAAAAGTTATCAACGTAAATATGGTCTAAAATATCTCCAATACTCTAAGGTCCTTCACACAAATGGTTGAATTAAATGAAAATTTGAATCTTACTCTTGGCATGGTGTTCTAAACAAATCTAATATAGGTATAATAAGAAAATTAAAAGTGCTAGGTCTTTGGTCAAAATGCATAAAACTAGACTTAAAAAGGTATGGACAAGATCTAATTTTTTAAAGTAAATGCTAGATATTTGGTTAAAAGGCCCAAATATATACTTAAAAGGGAATGAACTAGATTTGAAAACATTAAGGAAATTCTAGGTATTTGGTTAAAAGGTACAAATCTAGACTTTAAAACAAACTAGGTTGAGGTAAAAACTTAAAATTAGTCTAACTTTAAGGAAAATATTTTATAATACTTGACTCAATCTTGCTGCAAGGATTTTTAATTTAATTTTAACCTTGGTATAAAGCATTTTATCTAGGAACATGCCTAAAACTAATTGGGAAAGTCAATCTTAAGTAATCAAAATAATAATGATGAGTAAAGCATTCAATCCCAAGTGATAGGCAGGGCTCCAATGTAAACTAACCATGTTTATAGTTATACTTAAAAAGTGAGTTTCAACCTTAGTTTAAGGCAATAAATTGACTCGAGGAACACATAAATAAACCACTTCCTCGATCTAGGTAAAGGGTCTTTAGATTGAGAAAGGAATAAATCCAAGTTACAAAATCCAAAATTAAGAGGTAAACACCCAAGCCAAAATTAGGCAAGACCTAGGTGTAGACCAGTCAATTTTGGATCTAAACTTCACAAGACAAATTCCAAAGTTGGTTCAAAAGACATGGATTTTACAAATGGAGAACATCCTAGACCCAAATAGATAACATAATGACACAATTTCTATACCAAAGGTACACGTGATATTGAACTTTGTTTTAAAGGCAAAGTTTTTGGAATAAAATGAATAGTGTAATAATGCTCCTTTAATCAAATTATATGAGAATGGTTTTGGAGTACAAAAATTCAATGCAAAAGATTTAAACAAAATGGTCAACATAATGATGCATTATTGAATAAGTGACACACAAATGGCTTTTGGAATAAAAAATCTAATGCAATAGTGTGAAACAAAATGGGTAGAGTAACCCCTCTTAGGTCAAAGTGGTGTGAAAACATGTGATTGTTATGACTCATTTTGACTTAACAAACAAACAAATAATTTTAGTCTCAAAACACACATGTAAATCAAATAAAATAGAAATATCACTAATGGCTCATCCTATCCTTAAAATTAAAAAGGGTATGTGTAGCTTTTGCTAAAGTTTCCACTAATATACCTCAAAAGGAATTAAGTGTTAATCCAAAAAATTAAAGAATAGGTACCTATGTAGAGTTTTTAATCCCCACTCTATCTCCCAATCATTTATACATGGCACAAACTTATAATGAGGATCACTCAACATTTGACAAGATATTTCATGGAAAATGAAGTTGACTAAAATCTATAGGTTTTAAAATGCACTAAATGGTCCCAAGTGTCGCTAACACAAGGTCATAATCATGTCAATTGGGTTCAAACTCACTAAATTACTATGCAAAGGTCTATTCATTTTCATAGTGATTTCAACTATGTACTAAGTAAATTTTGATGTATAGCATGAACTAACCTAGGTTTTAGTTAGGATCAGAGAGGTTATCCTCTCGACCCCCTGGCAATCCCAATATCATGTGCCTTGATTTATATACCCTACCATGGATTGGGATTAGTATGATTTTGGAAGATGAAATCCAAGGTCACTGCATCCTTAAAGAACTTGTGAGGAGGTAATGAACTCCCGCCCACACTCCAATGTAATAAAATAAATAAATGAAAATTGGAAAGACATTAGAGGTCATTTTTGGGTCTTTCAAGTCACTTAGATCTTGGGAAGAGAATACGTAACTTTATTTCCAATAAGACTAAACAAATAAGGAAATAAACCAAGTGCTTTTTATCACCTAATTTCCCTATAGGGGACATGGGAGAGCATACATGAAAAGTTTTTGGTTTTCCATAAATAAATAATTTAATCTAGGAACTTTGAAACAAGCTATTAAACAAAGAACAAATAAAAAGTGAAAAAGCTTTTAAGAGCTCTAACGAAAGTGTATGTTCTTTTTAAAATAACCAACTCACATATGATTAAATTTTTTGACCCCTTGGCCTTGTTTTCACTTGTAAAAACTTTGAAATGATAAAATAAAAGATTGTTAAGTTATTTTTAAGCACCTTAACCAAATGTGCATGAATTTTAACCTTTATTGTGAATTTTAATTTTATAAAGGAAAATTTGATTTAAAAGCACTTAAAATTCCTTTTTCTTGGCTCAATTCTTTACAAACAAGGTTAAAGACTAATTTTTGCCTAAACCAAGGTGAACATCCTACAAGTTAGCTCAATAAGACACAAAAATTAGCTTTCTAGAATGATTTTTTAGTTAAATAGTGATTATGATCTATGAAATTATTTAGGCATATAAAAACATAGAAAACCAAAATGTAATATAGACTTATAGAGAGCAATTTCACTATTCTTGAATAAATTTTCAACTTTCCTCAATGATTTTAGCTTCAACTCATCGATTTCGTGACTATGAGAAAAAACCTTTAGAAAACAAAGAAAATTGAGAAGTGAAATTTTGTTATTTAGTAGTGACTTCATAGTGAGATATGTGGTTTCGCTACTCAAAATGATAATTTTTCAACCTAGAACAATGATTTCACAACTCTGAATATTAATTTCACAACTCAAAAACATAATTTTGCTAATTTAAATGATAATTTCACAACTTATAAACAAATTTTATATTAACCATAAAACAAAATAAAATCCATGATTCATATGGGGTGAATTCATAGTTTACCTTGATGAATTCACAACTTCAGGCCCTGAATTCATACTTTAGCATAACTAAGCTTGAACAACAATGTTTTCATGATTAATTAAAATGAATCCATAGTTTCACTTGACAATTTCACTATTTTTCCTATCGAAATCATAATTTTGTAGGAACAAATTCATAGTTCTATAGTTAAATACAAAAAATAGAAAAATTAGATAAAATTCAATGAAAAGGTCTAAAATGAATGATTCTTAGATCCAAGGAGATCCAAATATGCTTTAATTATGCATGTGAGGTGTACAATCCAACCATTAATGTCATAATGTAAGATAAGAATGCAAGAGGGGAGTTAGTAAAGTGTTAGTATGATAAACTTCAATAAAAAAAACATAAATAATCTAACACCTTAATCCTAGATACTCAAAGAGAAAGAGGGAAATTCAAGTAACAAATAAAATAATAAAAACCAAGTATTATTTACCTTCCTTATGAGCAAAAGTTGCCCGTTGGCTTTGGAGTAACATGCTTGATTGTGTGCTCAAAGAGTACTTAAAAATGGTGATACTTACATCATTTATCCTTGTCATTTTGTATTGTTTGGCTTGGATTTGGATTTAACTTTGGACATATGAAGTAATCTATCAATAATTTTACATTATAACATTTCACAAAATAGCTTTCTTTTAGAATGGCCTTGGCACTTGTATTTATAGATTCTCCAACTAACTCTAACTCAAGTGTAGCTAGTTTATTTTTAACTTTGGTTAAGTTTAGTTTAACTTTGGTTAAGTTAGGGAGGATACAATAAATTAATATTTGGGATAGAGATCCCATTTATTAAGCATGGCTCTCCATTTCTAAATTTAAGGCTTATGTCCAATTCCTTGACTTTGAGGAAGATGGAATCATCATGACCTTAGTTTTATTAAAATTTAATTTTTACAATATTAATATTCACTAATTGCACATATAATTTTCACTTAAGTATTTAATTATATTTTATTAGTTAATCCATTATGCTTAACATTTTACATTTTAGGAATTGTTTAAGTGCCCCGCTTAATGGGTTACACGATCAATCTATCAATTTTTTAGGTTGAATTTTGATTGAAGATGAATCTATGAGATTTTAATATTATGTATAGGATAATACCACAAAAATAGATGCCTCAAAACTATTATTGGTGCTAATTTTTGATGTGTGGAAGAAATTGGGATATTCAGTGATTCCTAAGCTTAATTTACATTGTTTGGTAGAAATCAATCTAAATTCTAGTTGGAATATGGTTGCATAAAAAATGGGGTGTATAAATTCACATGTAATCACATGTCCTTCACTTTTGTCCCATATGCACTAATGCATTATTTATTTATGGACTTCCCAAATTTACTGGCTCATAAGCCAATGCATAATGAGTGAGAAAGTATGAACAAAGAGGAACACAAGGCATGGGAGACCTAAATAAAGGTTCAAAAGGGCCCAAAAAAGATGTAACCAAGAATGTACTATGTTTCTAGTTATACCAAGACCATATTTTTATGTTCCTACTAGATTAAGAACATATGATTATGTCCCTAGAAAAAAGGCCAAGATAAAAATAAAATAAGGGGAGGAGAGAGAAAAGTGGGGGTGAGTGAAAACTAGATGAAGAAAAATAAAATGTCACTAAAAACATAAAAAAATATGTTAATATGATCCTTATATAAATTTATAATTTACAAACATATAAGTACCATACAACAATGTAATTTGATAACAAACACTACACCTATACTAAAATTTGGTGTCTATATAGTTCCACACTTTGATATGCCTATGTGTGTACATATCAAAGTAAAACAAGTGTACCAAGAGGTTCCATAGAATATTTTGTGCCAAAATTAAGAGTTATTTAAGATAGTATATGAATGATAATGATCTAAAATTCAAATGGAAAGTGGGGTACCTTATTAACACTATGAAAAGTCATGAAGACCTTGGAGCAAACATCCACAATATTATATCTATGATATGTAAACCTGTGTAATTATAAATATATGGGAAATATATGCAAGTGAAATAATATCTATTTAAATCTAAGGAACTATTGAAAATCTAATAAATAAAATGATTATGACAAGATACTCTTATTTATGTTGAAAACCAAGTAGTTGACTCTCTAAAATCCATGTCTTATAAAATGTCCCACATATGAATATGTGTGTATCTCATGAGGATATCAAGTGAAGTATTTGGTGTGACATCATGTAATTTATTCCATCGAATGGAACAATGGATAATATATTATGAACCACCATGTGATTTATTCCATGTATGGGAGCAATGGAAACTATTGTACCACCATGTGATTGATTTAAGGAGTGGAATCAAGGGAGATTATGTTTTGTAAAACCATGTGATTGAATATGTAATAATAAGATCATATTCAACCATTTTTTGGTGTGGGATGAACTTTTGAATCACATATCTCAAAATAAAATTACTACACACCATGTATGAGATATTAAAATGAATCCTGAATTTATAATCAGTGTAAGATATCATTGTGAAATAATGTATGTAATATTTAGTTTCATCCATATATGTTTGAGTCTAATAAATGTATACATAATTATATTTTTTCCCATATAAATGGGAAATGTAGATGTAGGAGTATCTTTCCCATTTATGGAAAATATATAATAAATCTAAGATCAATATCCAACCTTATATAGGTAGATGTAATCAGTTTAAATCATAGGAATAAGATGCTAGTAAGTGAGCAAGATATAATTAATGTAATATTTGTAACATTTTATCATATATGGTTAAGTTATAATCAATGTAATCATATGAATAACATGGTCATGATGAGTAACATGTAACCAATGAATTAAAAAAAATAGCATTCCATTATATGAGTAGTGTCGCAACACATATATCAAAGTAAACCATACACATGGAGCCTTTCACAAATAGGTGCATGATAATAATGATGTAAAAATAGGGAAAAAAACCAATAATATATGCATGATATGGATAATTTTTAGTCAAGGAAGATTTTTCATAATATAGATCATGGTACTAATCCTATAGCAATACAAAGTAAAAAAGGAAATTAAGACAAGCACATAGTAAACACATCACATTTAAGTAAAAAATATGAACAATGTCACTTATATATAATAAATTAGGAAATAATAATGAGCACATGCATGTGATGCAAAGTATACAATAGAACCACATAAAATAGTAAGCATGTAATGGATGGGGCATAAAATAGAGTCAAATCAAATAGAAAGGACCCGAAATAAACATGTCAAAAAAATAAATTAATAAATCAACATAGAGGAATCAAAACATGCATATAACTAATGTCAAAGCAACACTAAACTCAAATAAAGTATAATAAAAAATGAGTGTACATATAATTACTAAGCACATAAAGGTATAAACTAAGTAAGATAGATACTAATATATAAGATCATATGAGAGATCAATATAATAAAGGATACCAAGGATAAGAAAACCTAAAGTATTGCTAGGATATGCCCCAAAGATGCTCCTAAAGTGTGGTAGTGAAATATTTATATATGCACCTTTTATTTTATATTTATTTAGTTAGTTTAGCTTTGCTAACTTAATCTAGTATCCACACCTCCTAGAATTAGATTAGAATAACTAACACTCATTGTCTGACCACTTCATCTCTCATGTGCCTATTCATGTGGATGTTATTGCACACATGTATATTACATATTCAAAATCAAATATAGACTACAACTCTTTATTTTGATATATGTAGACTAGTTTTATTTGTAAGTTTCAATATAGTTGATAATTAATTCATTTAGTTGGTTTATTTGTAATATCTTATTTTACTAATTTTAATTGCTTACAACAAATTATAAAATTTTTGGAGTGAGTCATAACTTTGGAGATATACTTATAAGTGTTTTTATTATCTTTCATGGTGTCAAAGATATTTTATCCTAGTTTGAGTTATAGGGTTGTGTTTTTTTCATCAATCTAGTATTCCCACACTATTCCCTAGGACCCTAAGCAAGTTTTTGTGTTAACCCACATTTTGGGTTTTCAAAATCACCCTTTGGGTTTATTTTGTTTGTGACAAAACTATAAAATTAGGGAATTTTTATAAGTTTTTTAATATTTTTATTTAAAAAAATATCTTTTAAGTACATGTCACTTTTTTGAGAATATTACTCATAAAAATACAATTTTTTTTTGAAGGTTATGGTGATTTTTTGGAAGTTTTTAGTTGTAAGAAACGTAAGGAGAAACAAATAAGATAGTTGTTTTTATGAAAAACATGGATCAAAGTTTACATTACTAGATTTATCTCATCAATATATTTCCAAAAAATTCTAGTTTGCAAAAAACAAAGCACCAAGGGACCCGTGCAGAGTGTTTAAAGGTGAAGAGCAATTTGAAGGGTTTATTTTGGTAGGGGTAAACCCTTGTTACTATTTAAGTGGATTTTTTAGGTGATGCCACCAATTTATTCCACCACCACCCATATTTCCACTGCTCTCGCCACCACCACCTAAATGAGTCTCAAATTCATTGTAAGCATAATATAAGTATCAATTTGTTCACCTTAATTCTAGCATGTTATGCTTGGCATGTTGACTAAGAGGTTTTCAGTAAGGAATTTCAATTCAAATGGATAATATGTTAAATCCCACTCTAAAAAAATAACATTTTTAAACAATTTTTTTTATTTAGATAGTTATCTAAACCCACTCACCTTGAGCACCCATGTGGCATGTTGGCTAGTTTGACTATTATGAAGGCTTTCCATTATGAATTGGTTGTGGTTTGATTCTATCAAACCAATCTTTTTATTAAAATAATTTTTATCATTGGTCACAAGATTATATAACCCATGTGAAAAATGATGTTTTTTTAGCCCCCAAAGGCCCACCCCTCACCAATGGAACTTTATTTTGTAGCAACAAACTTCAGAGGCTCGTATCTTTTGATTTGGGAGGCTTGGGAGGGTGATTTTTTTATATTATTATTTTTTTGAAATATTTACAATGGTAGGATTAATTTTTAATTTGGGTTGACCATTTTGCCATAAATGATAGGTTTTTCCAAAATTTACCGACTTTCCCTTTTTTGAACCTTCAAATATCCATATCTTTTGATTTATATGTCAGATCAACTTGACTTTTTTTTAAAATGCTTGATTTTCTATGTTATCCATAGTAGTGACTTAAAATTGGTTCATTTATATATCAAGGCTTTATTTTTAGTAATTTTGTGTAATTTATTAAATGTATAACTCTATAAAACGTTTTTGAACTACATCAATATATGTAAAATTCATTATTTATATAAAGTGCCAAGAAAATTATTCTTATTTAGGCCCACATATTTTCATTGTGATTTCACTATTTTATAAAGTGACATGGCGGGGTTTTTTTGTTTATTTTCATGACCTTGTCTACCTTCATGTGTGTGTGCCTTATATCACACATCATTTTCTTATCTACCAATATTACATATGGCATATTAGGAATTATTATTTATGACCTTATTACTTTGTGGTGTTCTTCCTTATTGTTTCGTAGTGTTACCGTGTTTTGAATCTATTCTCACATTGATATGACATTTATTTGATAAATAAACACACTCTTTATTTGGAGATATTATGGTGTATATAAAATCTTCATTATCTTCATTTAGTTTTTTAGGAATATTTTGTAGTCACACTGAATTATAAAGTTCCACGGGGTTTTTTTATAGCCTAATCTACCTTCATGTATGTGTGCCTTATTTTATTAACCTTTTTATATTTTCATTTCTATTCTCTCCCATCACCATTATGTACATCCTTATTAAAAATACCATTTGTTATTCTTTGACACCTTGACAGTTAGTCCATCTCGTTTTAGTGAAAATACTCTGGCATGCCTAGCTTCTCTCATTGTTTGGTGTTTGAATAATGGATTTAGACCATTCATAAAGTCTTTTCATCCTCTCCACCCATTAAATATTATTGAGTTATTGTGTATATAGATATTACTTTTTTTTTTGAGTGTATCTTACATCTACTTCAAGAAATTGATTGCATTCTTGGTGTACTATTTTGTAATTTTGACACTTCACTTGGTAGTATTACCATTTGGCATCCCCAACATTTGTTTGAAATGATCAAGTAGTAGATTGGGACTAGTTTTGAATTCAAAATATATCCATTCTTGCACTTTTTTCTCTTTTTTAGTGATGGTTTTCATCCCATCTAGCGCATCTTTAGTTATGGTTTTCATTCCATCCAGAGCAATTTTCATAGTACTTAGTCTAGTTTTTTAAGATACATTTATTTTGTATCTCATTTTTTATAGGTTGTAATTTATTTTACATGAGTATCTTATCTCACCTTCCTTTTAGAGGGAATTTTTTCCTATAGGTTTTCTCCTTTTTCCACTTATGAGGAAACATTTTTTAGATGGGTACCTTATTAGGTCTAGTTACCAGGACCCATTTTCAAGGGATTTTGAGCCTCATTTATTTTTTGTTAGACTTCACTAAGAATAAATTAAGGGAGGCTATTGGTTTTATATACATATGTATGTATTATTTATTTAAAGTTTAATTAGTTAATTTAGATTTATTTGACTTTATTGACACAGTCTAGTATGCACACCTCTTAAGATTAAATTAGGATAATTAGTACTCATAACTTGACCACTTCATCTCTCATGTACCTATATATATACATATATATATATATATATATATATATATATATATATATATATATATATATATATATATATATATATATATATATATATATATATATATATATATATATATATATACATACATACATACATACATACATACATATATACATGAATAGGTACATGAGAGATGAAGTGGTCAAGTTATGAGTACCAATTATCCTAATTTAATCTTAAGAAGTGTGCATACTAGACTGTGTCAATAAAGTCAAATAAATCTAAATTAACTAATTAAAATTTAAATAAACAATACATACATACATACATATGTATGTATGTATTGTTTATTTAAATTTTAATTAGTTAATTTAGATTTATTTAACTTTGTTGATACAGTCTAGTATGCACACCTCCTAAGATTAAATTAGGATAATTGGTACTCATAACTTGACCACTTCATCTGTCATGTACCTATTCATGTGGAGGTTGTAGCACACATTTTTTTTTGCATAGTCAAAATCAACTATGAACTACAAATATCAATTTTTCTATATATAGACCACTTCTATTTGTAAATTTCAATCTAGTTGATATTCAATTCATTTGGTTGGTTCATTTATAATATATTTTTTATTAACTTTTATTTATTTTATAAGCTTATAGAATTTATTGAATGAGTCATAACTATAGATATATAATTTTGAGCATTTGTCTTCTCTTTCAAAGTGAGCATAAGATGTGCCCCTAGCCAGTTTTGAATCCATAATCATATATATGTGTGTGTAGATATTGCATCTAAATTAATAATACCATCAATAGAATGTATATAATAAATATAATCTCTATAAATAGGTGAATACTCAGAATATCTTGGATTTTTCACCCCTATAACACTCGAAGATAAAAAAAATAAATTTCAAAATGCATGATACAATAAAATAATTATGAAATCATAAATAAGGAAAATAAGGTGTAAAATTAAGGTGATGAAATAAGATGGATCCCTAATTACCTACAACTTCCTCTATAACTATGTGTGTTATGGAGTATGGGGCCTCAACATATAATGTGCATTCATCACTTATAATTTTTATTAAGATTTAGCATGGAACATAATAAACAATAATAAGGGCCACAAGAAAAACCAAATGAACAAAACCAAGTAAAATAAAAGGTTAGAATAATGATGCATATGTATTGGAAGAAGAACCTAAAGAGACTAAAGAGGAAAATTAAAACATGAGAATTGTCAGATGAGAGAGAGAAGGAAGTTAAAATAGAAGACAACCAAAATATGAAGGAAAATAAGGAAGAATGTAACTTCTAAATTCAAACAAGATAAAGCATAAAACATGGGAAAACTATAAGAACTTAAAATAAATGGAGGATCCAAGTGGGTGAAAAAACATGATAATTATTTAGAAATAATACATTTACAAAAAGCCACAACTAAAAATAATAATAAAATAATTTGACACAATAAAGTGAGGAAAAAATGAGGAATCAAGGAAAGAAAAAGAAAAAAAACTATGTATGGTAAAATAAGAATAGTTTAGGAGCATACATATGGGGTTAGAAAAAAAGGTTATCTAATAGCATTAGGTGAAACATCATCATAATATGTATGGGTATAAATAATCATATCATTAAGAGTAAGATAATTATGCCTAGGTATCCATAGTCTAAGTAATATAATATAGTTCTATCAAGATTTTTATCATCATCACTACAAGCATCATCAATGTAATCATCATTATTTTATCATCATAGGAAACACCTATGTTAATCATTTTATCTTCTTTTAAAGTATAATGTTCACTTATCTAAATTTTAGCTTAATATGTTGGACCATTTTTAGGTGTTTTTCATTGTATAATTGATAGAGGTTATTATAAAACTACCTTGGTAGGTAGAGGACTAGATTATTGATCTTTAAGATTATTTTTGGGAATTTTATGATTAATTGTTGTTTTACTAACTCCTTTAGTGAAACCTCATTTTTAACTTGTACTATAGGATTATAATCAATGTATTTCATAATTATCACTTGTTTGCTATGGAAAAAATCAAACATTGGTGTAGTTTTGACGATCATTGGGTTATTTCATGGGTGTATAAATAATACATCATATGTCCCATTATCTAGTGGTACACAAAATAAAATTAATATGGAGTTAGGACTAGCTATGATATGTATGGTAATTCCTCTAAGTGGTTTCCTATTTATCCCATCATATCCTTTAAGAATCATGGTAGTACCAGATAAATCCCTTTGATAATATACAAGATTAGTAACAAACTTCATCATGCAAACATTGATATTAAACCATTTTCAATCATAATTATATTTTTTACCCTTGATTGTGTTTTTATGATAGCTTTAGTGAATAACTATATATTATTAAATTCATTATTTGGAATCTCAATATCATATAATATAATTGGAGGCTCTTTATGCATAGCATCAGCCACACCTATGAATATATCAAGGGGATGACATTTAGAATATTTTCATGGTATTTTTGAGCTATCATATGAACATTGGCACAATATTTAGATTAATTGACATAGTTTAGAATAAGATTTAAATATATTTTCAAATGTTGATTTGGTTATGCCATTGATTTATTAAAATTACTATTGAGACCCTCTACCTAAATTTTTTTACTTTTAATGAGGTCGTAGATCTTATTTTTAAATTTATGCATTTGTTTCAATAATTTATAGAGACTCCATGATAATCACAATATGCATTAGCATCATAGTTCTTAGGAAAGTGTATTACTGAATCCATCTATCTAATAAGAGGTAAATAAATCATATTGTAGTAAAGTAATCATTTAATCACATTATGAGGACTATTTAACTCAATATTATAATTTGAATTTATTCTTTTTTTTTGTGATGAGATTATCCTGTTGGGTTATTGACCAAGTTCATTCACCACATTCATGGCCTCATTTTTAGGTTTGAAAATAATATTCATTGTTCTTAGGATTGAAATTTGATTTACCTTGTAATTTGACTCCACTAGAGGTAGGGAAAATATTAAATCATATTGGCCTCCAAACTCTTGATCTCATAGTTTCTATATGCATGATCAATATCATCAATAATGAATAAGTATTAAAACTTTATTTTTCCTTATTTTCCATTAGGTAATTGATGAGTTATTTTTAGAACCATTATCTTAAATTGAAGCACATACTGACTAAATTTTTCATTAGGTCCTTGATTGTGTTGAGAAAGTTTTGAAAATTTAACCTTCAAACTAAAGATAGATGAAAAATGGGCTAATAAATCATTAGATAAAGTAATGAAATAATTTTTGAATCAACATGTCAAGGCATAAAACAAATTAAGAGAATTGTCATTAAGGCTTATGTAACAACCCCTTTACACTCACTTGAAAATGTGTAATGTTTTTTTCTAATGTGTTATTTTGGTCTAATTCATAAAGTCCATGAACTAACCTGCAACCTTGATTCCCTAGGGTTTTATAAAACCACTCGAAGGGGAAAAATAAAACTACCATTAGTTGATTTTAGGTTATTAAGATTGCATACTTTATAAATTAACATCTAGTACAATCACAAGCTATTATTATTATTATTATTATTATTATTATTATTATTATTATTATTATTATTATTATTATTATTATTATTATTATTATTAGTAGTAGTAGTAGTAGTAGTAGTAGTAGTAATAGTAGTAGTAGTAGTAGTAGTAGTAGTAGTAGTAGTAGTAGTAGTAGTAGTAGTAGTAGTAGTAGTAGTAGTAGTAGTAAATAAATGGGTAAAAATAGGGCCCCTACCCTTAACAAAATTACAAGTAGACTTATCTAAAACATTAGACAAAACATGAGAGTCTATTGAAAAAAATACAACTACAAAATAACAACTAGATGGCTAACAAATAACAACAAATCAAAACACATAAAAATATAACTACACCATCCCAACAAGGGTATGGTTCCAAACATCAATCAAACTATTAAGGGATTGTTTCATCTTATCAAAATCAAAATATATAGTCTCATCCTCTTTGGATTTCTTGTTCCCTTTAATTCTCTTTAGTTTATTGGAAGAATCACCATCATCAACCTTCCTCTTCTTCACCATCACTTTGAATCCATTTGCCAAGGAGATACAATTCTAAGACACATTTTTGATCTAGAGAACTATATTATCGATACTTTGTTACATCTCCTTATGTTTGTTCTCTAATAAAATTAACATATCTTACATGGATTTAAACTCCATCCATTTTAATTTGATGTCCTCCTTGAGACAATAATTATCTCCCTAAACCTTGATATCCTTAAAAAATATCCTTAAGGAATTTGATGTCCTTAGTAATCCACCTTAGAAGACCCTTCTACAAATCTAGATTTCCTAAGCTAGAATTAATTTTGTATTATGTTGAGGTATGTTCCTAATGTTTGTATTAAGGAATTGATGTTGTCATTGATGTCAAAATTAAGTTGAATTTCCTTCATGTCAAAAGTAATAATTGATGTCATGATTGGCAAAGCAGTATGTAACAAATAATTTTTGTCTCTTTGATGAGAGAAAATTTCAAGGAAACCTCATATTATTTATATGGTTTGATTACATGTCAATATTATGTTCAAGATACAAGGGAAGTATCTTGATTAAACTCTAAGTACTAAAGAACATACAAGGTATCTTGAGTAGCTTGATCTAGCTCAGAGAAAATGTATGCATCATGGTAAATATTTGTGTTGTGGGTCAGTAAATACATGAGTAAGTGTAATAATTTACGTGAACATGGGAAAGAGGTCGATGAGGTCAAAAAGGTCAAGTTTTAAGCTTAGCTCCTGAAGAGACCTAGTGAGAAGACACAAGCTCGGTGCCTTGGTGGGATAAGCTATATGAGACTTGTGTAAGGAAGGTTAGAAATGTGATAGAATGTTATTATGTTTTATGACATTATATTATAGTTTTTATGATATTTAAAGAGGTTTTAAAGCATAATCATAATCTAAGTATGACTAGCAGTATAAGGCCTAGTGTGCAAAGTGACCTATAGTGGCCTAATGAGGGGTCAAGATCATTTCCAAATGTATAATAGTTAGTAAAATAATTTACATAGGTGTGAGAGGTCATCTTAAATGTGTGTACAAATTTTTAATTCATAAATGAAGGAGAAATAATGAAACCCTATGATAAGGTTCCTTATGTGCCTATAATGGGGTGTTGTAGACCCAACAAGAAGTTTCTCATGCTCATTAGAACATGAAAAATTTGTATGAGACCCTGATCACTTCATGGTAGTTAGGTAATTTCCATATATTTAATTTAATAGCATTATTTTTGGAGTTGAGGGGAAATCCTTTATAAATGATTGCTAATAGGGTAAGGTAGTCAAAACCCTTCTAAAACCCTAACAAAGACATGATAGGAATGATATAATAATTTATGGCTTATAGTGGTATATTTTACATATTTTTACATTTTTTAAATTTAAAATACTCTTCAAGGTTTCCTTAGGTGGTTTTTTTTGTCTTGATAGTGAGTAGAAGCTATAGGAAAACCCTTATTTTCAAGGTTTTTGATGTTATAGGTAGTGTTGACAAGGTAAAATCATGAAAATTGATGGAATATGATGTGAAATATTTATATTTTATTCCAAATAAATTTTATTATAATTTTTTTGACCAAAAATGTGCTAAACTAGTCATGGAATTTAGTGTATCGCTAAATTGGCCTAATGAGCAAAATAGTTAGAAAACTAGGTGAGAATGAGAATGAGATTAGGGATTGGTTGTAGAGGAATAGGGATGGATCCTAAGGCATGGGTTAATTAATAAATATCTATAAATCATATCCAATTTTTTTATAAGTGTTTATGATGCCTATACTTAAGCAAAAATTTGTCATTAAATTGGTCTATATAACACAATGAAGCATGTGTAGAGTGAAGTAGTGAGATTGGTCTGTAAGATCAATATTTATATATGACCATGAAATATATGTTTTAAAATGTTATAAAATTATTATAAAGGTTCAAAAAAAATATTTTTAATATCACACAATTTTTCCCACAAGTGTTCTATGACTTGAGTTTATTGACTATGTTTTTGGTCCTATAGGCAACTTTATGTGTATGATAAAATGATGTTCTTGAGTATTTTTACACTAATTTTAAGGATATAAAGATATTTAAGGTGTTATAAATATATTATAGGATCATTTTATTGTATTTTTACTCATTTTAAGTCCCTTTTCAAGCTTGGAGAGTCACATTATTTTGATTGTGTGTTGACAATGTTTGGTGTTTCTGAGTAAGCTTTTTACAGAGGTATTTTTAAGGCCTTTTGACATATATGGTGAAGATAAAAGTATTTTTTTAAGTATTATAAGTCATAAATATCCTATATATATTATTTAATTCATTTTTTATGTGTAAGTTTTGTGTATATTTTTCAAATTTACAAGACAGACTTTTAGGCAGTGAGAAGGCCTATTGATGAGGAGACCTAATTGGTAGATCCAAGTAGTGAAATGGGCCAAATGGAGTTGGGGAATAAAGGTGAAATTATAAAGGGTATATTTGAAAAATTTATGATTTTTTTTTTTTAAAGATAATAAATTTTCCTAAGGGTCAAAATGGTAATGTGTGGATAAGATAGACCTAATTACATTAGGTCTCCATCAGGCATAATTGTGGATTTGGTCCTTATGTAAAATGAACAACTTATGTAATGTTTGTTTCAAATTTGAAACGTGTATGGTGATATATTAAAATTTATTTCATTTATGTAAAGGTTCATGGCTGATTAACATGGGTGAAAGCAAGGGTCAAGTACTTAAGAAGGCTTAAAGGCCTAAATTGACTAGTTAGAGATTTGAGCTATTGAACAAAGGATATAGTGTTTTTGGAGAATAATTTAATGGATTGAATATCATAATAAATATTATATTAACATTCCATTAGTATATAAATATTTTTATATAGGTTTTAAGTAAGGTTATTTGACCTAATTATGCCAAAAAGAGGGCTAATTGAGTGAGAAGGCCTAAGAGGCTCTCTGAATGAGATTAAAGGCTAAAGAGTGCAGAATAAGGTTGTCATATATATTTGAATTATAAATAGATGTTATAAGGTGATTATATATAATATTTTAATTATTTTTTGCTAATTTACCTAGGGGGTTGGATCCTCCTTACAAGATAGAGCTTGTAGAATACTAGTTAAGTGGGTGTTTATCTAGATAGGGGTTGGAGATCCTTGTGAAGTTGGTTATTCACTAAAATTTGGATCTTGAAATTATAGGAATATATTCCATGTGAATGGTTCAATTATTTTTATATCCCAAGAGGGTTTCCTACATATCTCTTATGTTCTCTTCTGATATGCTTGTGTAGTTGTTTATTTATGAATTGATCTTTTATGTGAATGAATGCTTCATGAAATTTAAAAGATATTGTTAAGTAACTGATTCACCCCCACCTCTCAGTAACTAATTATAACACCTTTTATCATATTAGGTAATTTATAGGAGGTATTACAACCTAAAGTAGATTCTAAACAAGCTAAGATGGCTAGTCAAGCATAAGGTGGTTTCTTTTCAAGTAAAGATCTATTGTTCAATGGATCTAATTATGCCTTTTAGAGTGTTATAATGAGGACATATATAATGTATCAAGGTAATTATGTTTATCAATCATTATTGGATGGGTATATTGTGCCCCCTATTCCTCCTATGGATGTAATAGGTAAGAAGGCCAATGACAACAACTCAAAAGAAATGAATGGCATTATATGTGGTCTATTTGAAGTAGAAATAGTAAATGTTATGCATAATATATATACAAAATAAATGTGAGATAATTTGAAAACTATTCATGAGGGAGATTACAAGGTCAAATTTTCCAAATTTTAAATACATATAAGGCAATTTGAAAGTCTAAATATGAATGAAGATGAGACCATTACAACCTATTTATTAAGGGTTGATGAAGTGTTCAACATCATAAGGGGTTTATGATAAGAATTGAAAGAGACTATTATTGTTTAAAAGGTCTTAAGGTCTCTAACTCCCAAATTTTATTACAAGTTATGTGCCATTGAATAAATACAAGATCTAGACAAGTTAGAGATGGATGGACTTCATGGAACCCTAATAGTCTATGAGACGAGGACAAGTGAAAGAAGACATATAAATAAGGAAGCTGCATTTAAGGTAAAAAATAATCCAAAAGAGAAGAAGTCATAAAGTAGTAAATTCATACATAATGATGAATTTTATATTGATGATGATCAGTTAATAGCTATGTTTACAAGAAAGTTGAAGATAAGTTTAGGTAAATACAAGTGCAAGCTACCTTTTAAATGATTTAATTATGGAGAGCTTGGAAAATTTGCCAAAAAATGTTCTCATGAGAATAAGACAAAGGATGATGGAGAGAATGATGAATATCATGCTGATAAAAAGTCTTATAAATTTGATAAGAGCAATAAGAACTTCAGAATATATGACAACAAGAAAAGGTTCTTCAAAAAAAAAAGGAGTCTTTACACCAAGGAAGATTAAAAATCATCTAATGAGAGTGAGAGAAGTGATTCAAAGAGTGATAATGAAGATGATGGCCCTAATGTCAATGAGGTTCTGTTCATGGATGAATAATCAAGTTACTCAAATCTAGAATAATCCATATAGATTAGAGGTGTTGTTAGTGATTCATATGAAGAAGGAGATGAGGTGGATTTTGAGGTTAAATTGATTAATACTATAGAATAATTGAAGATGGTAAAGAAAAATAATAGGGTGATGAGGTCCCTTATCAAATACTATGAGGATCAAATCAATTTGTTTGAAGCTAGACTAATTAATAACTCTAAGGAAGAAGAGGAAATATTCAAACAGATATAAGGTCAACTTGAAATTGTGATTGTAGGCCTAAAGGCAAAAGAATAAGAATATGAAAGGTATGCAGCTGAAGTGAACTCCTTGAGAGCTAAATTGAAATAAGAATCAAACAAGGTCAAGTCCTTTGTAAGGTTTGAAAATAATACCAATGATCTAGATAACCTTTTGAGTAGTCAAAAGACTACTAATGATAAAATAGGCCTTGGATTCATTGGAGATCAAGGACACTAATGTGATAAAAAAGGTCAAATAAAAACTTAAAAATGAGGATTCTAATAGAATAAAGGTCAAAATATTAAGAATTCTAATAACATAAGGTATGTTATTCCTTTCAATGGCTACTATTATTTATGAAATCAATTTATTCATCGATCAAGGCATTGTATAAGGCCTTTCAAAATGAATTTGAATGGAACTATGAGGATAAATATCATCCAAGAGATATAGGTCATGGTGTGTTTCCATATAGAGGTATAACATGTTTAACTATCATAATATTGGTCACATTGAAAAGTACTATAAACATGACTTTTCAAGACAAGACAATAAGTTTGAGGCTTCTAAAATACAAGAGAGAAATAGCAATTGAAAACCTAATGTCGCTAAAGTTGATAATCAGTATAAAATTTTTAATGGACTATTTTCCATGGTAGAGAAAAATAAAGATGCAAAGGAGTGCCAAGAATTTTATCTATCATCTCAATTTGTTGATGAAGAAGTCAAGACCAATAGATCAAGCCAGAGTGTTTCTCAAACAAAGATTGAGGAGGTCAAGCCAAAAGGATAAATCAAGAATAAAAGAATCATGAAAAAAATTTAGTCCTATAAGGACATAGAGATTAGGGAATCTCTTGAACTTATGTTGTTCTAGTTCTCTAGAGAAAATATGACTCCATTAGGCTTTATGGAGGCACTCAGCTAGCAAGAAAAAATAATGAAGAATACTTGATTATAGGGGGAGTTTTGTGGTCTAAGGAGACCTTCATATTCAAGTTTGTTAGGTTGTGGAGCTAAAAGCTTCAACTATGCAGACGAAGAAGAGGAGGTTGCTAAAGTTCTAGAACTATTGGCATCGATAGGATAACCGACGTCGGTCATGATGAGTGTAGAAGGCAACCAGCATTAACAGGGAGTTGGCCGATGTCGGTCAGCACCAGATAGACAGGGACTGACGTTGATCGCCTGTGGCAGTTCCAGAAATGCTGTTGACGAATAGTCAGTTAAGTGAAGTGAGTGTTTACTGTTAAAGGGCTAATTATAGTCTCGAGCTGCATGTCTAATTATTGTAATTATAAGTCTATTTTTGTATGTATGGGATCCTATTTAAAGACCCATGAGGCATGTATTGTAAATCAAGCAGGCAAGTAAAGCATTGAAGCAAGGAAGCAAGGTCAAGGAGATCTACAAGCAAGTAAGGTCAAGGAGATCAGCTGAAGCATTCAAGGAGGGGATAACAACTCAGGTTGTTGAGTTGGTTGTGGTTGAGCAAGAGAGAGAGAGGTAAGAAGGTCTTGAGGTGTGGCAAGCCTTTGAGGTGGAAGAAGAAGTGGCATCTTCTTTATTGTATTTTCTTCTAAGAGTATTTAATACAAGATTGTGTATTGTCTCTCAAATTCTTTGTTGTTTCAAGTTTCTAGTTACTTAATCATTCTAGTATAATTCTATGTTTAATTGCTTATAAGAAAGCTAATCAATTGTGCTTCCTTGGAGGGGTTCCTAATAGTTGGTATCAGAGCTACGGTTGCAGGGAGCAAGTTATTATTTGATTATAGGTCATTCATAGGGGTTTTTGATTGAGTGGGAGTTCAACAATGGCAGAAGAAAGTAAGCTATGAATGGAGAAGTTTAATGGAAAGAATTATCAACATTAGAGGATGCAAATAGAGGATTATTTATATCAGAAAGATTTGTACTTACCATTGGGTGGGGTTGCGTGCAAGCCCATAGATATGAAGGATGAAGAATGGAATGTTCTTAATCATAAGGCTCTGGGTTCCATAAGGTTAAGCCTTGCATCGTCTATGATTTTTAACTTATCACAGTGTAAGACAACGGAAGAGTTGATAACATCTTTGGCAAATCTATATGAAAAGCCCTCAGCTTTAAATAAGGTATTTCTTATGAAGCAGTTATTTACTTTGAAAATGTAGGAATGTGGATTGGTACATACTCATCTTAGTGATTTCCATGGTTTGGTAAACCAGTTAGCTTTAGTCAATATTATTTTTGATGATGAAGTAAAGGCTCTCTTAATTTTATGCTCTTTACCTGAAAGTTGGGATAGTTTGGTTATGGCAGTAAGTAATTTTGCATCTGCTTCTAAAATCTTAAAAGTTGATGATGTTGTGAGTGTAATCTTAAATGAAGAAATACGCAGGAGAAGCACAGGTGAATCATCAGGGAATGCTCTAAGTGCAAAAAGTAGGGGAAGGCAAAGAGAGAAAGTCGAGCAAGGGAAATCAAGGTCGAAGGTGGGAAGGAGATCCGAATCCAGAGGTGTCACCTGCTAGTTTTGTGGAAAGAGAGGACACACAAAGAAAGAGTGTTGGTTGAGGGATAAATAAAATCAACATGAAGGTAATGAAGAAGCAAAGGATGTAGGTATTGTGGTATAGGATGCTCTCATACTTTCTTTGGATAGTCAGATAAAATCATGGATTTTAGATTCTGGTTCTTCTTTTCATGCATCCCCAAATAGAGATTTGTTCCATGAGTATGTCCAGGGAGACTTTGGAGTGCTTTATTTAGGGGATGGTATGCCTTGTTAAATAGTTGGCAAAGGGAAAGTGCAGTTGAAATTGTAGATGGACAACACATGGGTGTTGAAAGAGGTTATGCATGTCCCAGTTTTGAAGTAGAGTTTGGTTTCTGTAGGAAGGTTGGGTGATGAGGGATGCACAATAACCCTCACAGTGGATTCTTGGAAGGTTACCAAGGGTGCACTTGTTTTAGCAAGAGGTAAGAAAGTAGGTACTCTTTATCTATCTACTTGTATTACTGATTCTACTTCTGGTTTATCTACTTCAGTTGTAGATTCGAAGATGTGGCTTAATAGGCTTGGTCACATGAATAAGAATGGAATGGATGTTCTTGATTCAGAAGGTATGATTTTAGATTCGGAAGGCATAGATCAAGTTCATTATAGGAAAAGGAAATTTGATGCTTTTGACAAGAACAGGGAAGCCTTGGTGTTTATGGAGGAGATGATGGACAGAGATCAGTCACAAGGGCTGAATAATTCTAAGTAGGGCAGTATGGATAGGGGTTTGATCCAAGATGAGCTCACAGATGAAGAATTCATCACTTTTAGGAACACACAGACACTGACGTCAGTCACTTAGAACCGATGTTGGTCAGGTAGATATCAACATCGGTCATGTGCAGACTAGCATGGTTGGTAGAGTCAGGCAGAGAAGACCGACATCAATTAGGTAGGGATCGATGTCGGTAGAGGGGACACCAGCATCGGTTAGGGAAATGACATCGGTAGTCAGGGTCAGTGTAGGGAACCGACATCGGTCAGGAGAATATTGGGAGATGGCCGAGATCAGTCACTGAAATGGATGTTGGGTGGATAACACGCTGTCAAGGAGTCTCAAATGCCCATATGGAGGTCAGAAAGGGTAAGTGAACCTCATATTCATTGTTCACCTTCTTTATATTGCTTACTGATGGTTAAGAACTAGGAATATGTGAAGAGGCAATGCAAGTAGAATCCAGAAACAATTGGAGCTTGGCATGGATGAGGAGTGTGAGTCCTTGGAGAAGAACCAAACAGGTATTTGTTGGTGGAGTTGTTAGCTGGAAGAAAGCACTGGATGAGGGATGGATTCCCATGTTAGAGAAGAGAGTGGATGGACATGTGAGATAGAAGGCTAGGGTAATGGTCTTTATTAGGCTGCAGGGCAATGGAGGTTTGACCATTGTATTTTTTCTTTACCAGGTTGGATAATATTAGCTACATTATCCTATTACTATATGTTGTTGCTTGTTGCAAGGTTTCATATACAGGGAGTTTTTGAGCTAAGGGTAAAGTTGGTTCAGAGGTATGTCATGAAGAATTTGGGAGCAGCAAAATTCTTTTGGCATAAGTGACAGGGATAGTGTCATAGGGTTTGTGGTGGTTGGTCTTCAAGAGTGATTTTGAAGAGGGATACATAGCCAAGGGACAAACTAGATGGTGTACAGGTATAGGTATAGTTGCAACTATTTATCTCTAAGTGGGATATTTTTAGGTTGTGGAGCTAAAAGCTTCAACTATGCAGACAAAGAAGAGGAGGTTGCTGAAGTTCTAGAAGTACCAGCGTCAACAGGATAATCAACATCGGTCATGATGAGTGCAGAAGGCAACCGGCATCGGTAGGGAGTCAGCCGACGTCGGTCAGCACCAAATAGATAGGGACTGATGTTGATCACCTGTGGTGGTTCCAAAACTGTTGTTGATGAATAGTCAGTTAAGTGAAGCGAGTGTTTGCATGTTAAAGGGCTAATTATAGTCTCGAGCTGTGTGTCTAATTATTGTAATTAGAAGTCTATTTTTGTATGCATGGGATCCTATTTAAAGACCCATGAGGCATGTATTGTAAATCAAGCAGGTAAGTAAAACATTGAAGCAAGGAAGCAAGGTCAAGGAGATCTACAAGCAAGGTCGGTCAAGGAGATCAGCTGAAGCATTCAAGGAGGGGATAACAACTCAGGTTGTTGAGTTGGTTGTGGTTGAGCAAGAGAGAGAGGGAAGAAGGTCTTGAGGTGTGGCAAGCCTTTGAGGTGGAAGAAGAAGTGGCATCTTCTTTATTGTATTTTATTCTAAGAGTATTTAATACAAGATTGTGTATTGTCTCTCAATTTCTTTGCTATTTCAAGTTTCTAGTTAATCATTCTGGTATAATTTTGTGTTTAATTACTTATAAGAAAGGTAATCAATTGTGCTTCCTTGGAGGGGTTACTAACAAAGTTTATATCATAGAATTCTACTATAGGTGTAATCTCAAGAGACAAGTCACAAAAATTTTGTATGATGAATTAATCAAACCAAGTCATAGTTTTGTTAATGTCTTGAATTTTCTTGGAGAAAAAGGGAGTCAATCATGTCTTATAAGTAGGTATGTGAACTTGATGTGCTAAAACTTTTGACAAAAAAGAGTGATGAGTTTGTTTTAAAAAAAAAAGATGTTACCCTAGGTCCAAGGATAAAATAACTAACAAGAAGGTGAACCTTTTTCATTAATGTCAAAGGGAGGGGGGGGGGAGAAATTTCCCCTTCAAATATCAAGTATTAAGGAAGATCCATATTGAAGGAAAGATAATGATATTCTATGATGACTAATGTTTGACATCAATGACAAAGGGGAGATTGTTGAGGTATGTTCTTAGTTTTGGTATTAATGCATTGATGTTGTCATTGATGTCAAATTTAAGTTTAATGTCCTTTGAATTTCTTTCATGTCAAAAGTTAGAATTGATGTCATGATTGGTGATGGTGTGTAACAAAGAAGTTTTGTCTCTCTGATGAGATTTTGTCTCTTTGATGAGAGAAAATTTGAAGGTAACTTAGTATTCTCTCTATTGTTTGATGACATGTCAAGATCATGTTCAAGATACAAGGGAATCATCTTGATTAAACTCCAAGTATTGAGGAGCATACAAGGTATCTTAAGTAGCCTAGTCTAGCTCTAAGAAGAAGATGTATGCATGAAGCATGATAAATATTTATGTTGTGGGTCAGTAAAGACATTAGTAAGTGTCCTAAGTTTATTTAACATGGGAAAGAGGAATATGAAGTCAAAATTTCAATTTTTAACCTTAGCTCCTGCATGAAGAGACCTAGTGAGAAGACACAAGCTTGGTGCCTTAGTGAGATAAGCTATATGAGACTTGTGTAAGTAAGGTTATCAATGTGAGAGCATGTTATGATGTTTTATGAAATGATATTAGAGTGTTGAATATAGTTCAAGAGGTTTTAAGGCATAATCATAGTCTAAGTATGATTGATAGTATAAGGCCTAGTGTGAAAGTGACCTATGGTGGCTTAATGAGGGTTCAAGATCATTTCCAAAGGTGGCAGAGCTATTGAAAGCATTGATAGAGGTATGAGAGGTCATATTAAGTTTGTGGATGAATTTTATAATCAATACCTAAAGGGGAAAGTATGAAAAATTGTGATAAGGTTCCCTGTGTGCACAAAATGGGGTGTTACAAACCTGAGAAGAAGTTTCTCATACTCGTTAGCACATGCAACCTTTGTATGAGATCCTGATCACTTCATGATAGTTGGGTAAGGTCCCTATATAATATGTTTTGGAGCCTATTTCCACATTATAATGTATTTCAAATATTATACATTAAAATAATGGGGAACCATTATAGGTTGACTTGGCCTATGGTTTTGGTACCCATTTTTTTGTAAAACTGTTATATTGGTTTCTTATTGATGTACTATAGAAGGACATACATTAGGTAATAAATTGGTAGAATTGATTTCGAGAAGGTGAGTAGACTGTGTGAATTCAAGTGTGAATTTGGGAGACTTTATTGAGTGCAGCTCCAAATAATATTTGTGCATTGTAATTATGAGAATACTTATCTAATATTGGATTTTACTCTTATGGTTTGCGATAAAATTTTATCAAGTGTTTCTTAGTGAATGTATCCCACATTGGGTGAACCACATTAAATATTATCTTCTTGTTGTCTATTTTTAATTTCTATTTTTTATGTATCTATATTCATAGTTCTTGTTATTGTGATTCTATGAAATTATTCTACATTAATTTCTATTTTATTTCTAACACTATCTTGAATTTCTTGGCATTGGTTTTGGAGTTGAGGGGCAATCCTTTATGAATGATTGCTAAGAAAGTAAGGTAGTCAAAACCCTTATAAAAACCTAACAAAGACTTGATAGGAAAGATATAATCGGTTATGGCTCAAAATGGTCAAGTTGACCTAGTTTGATGTTTGGAACATGTAAAATACTTTTCAAGGTTCCTCATTTGGTTTTTGTTTGTCTTGATAGTGAATAAAATCTACAGGAAAACCCTTGTGTTTAGGGTTTTTTGATGCTAAAAGTAGGGTTGACCAAGTCAAATCATGACAATTTATGGAGGATGATGTGAAATATTTATATTTAATTCCCATGAATGTTTCTAATCACGTTTATAACCAAAAATGTTCTAAATCGGTCATGAAAGTTAGCCTAATACTAAATTGGCCTAATGAGTATAATAGTGAGAAAACTAGGTGAGAATGAGAATGATATTAGGGATTAGTTACATAGGAATAAGGATGGATCCTAAGGCATGGGGTCATTATTAAATACCTATCCCTCCTATACCATTGGTTTATAAGTGTTTATGATGCCTATACTCAAGCAAAAATTTGTCATCAAACTAGTATGTCTAACATAATGAAGCCTATGTAGAGTGAAGTAGTGAGATTGGTTTGTAAGACCAATATTGATATATGAACATGAAATATATAATTTAAAATATGATATAAGTATTATAAAGGTTCAAAAAAACTAATTTTAATATCACATAAGTGTTCCCATAGTTTTTATATGACTTGATTTTCTTGACTGTGTTTTTGGTCCTATAGGAAACTTTATGTGTATGAGAAAAGGATGTTCCTGAGTCTTTTTGCACTAATTTGAAGGATAAAAATATATTTAATGTGTTAAAAATATATTATAATATATTTTTAATTTATTTATCCTCATTGGAATTCTCTATTCAATCTTTAAGAGTCAAATGATTTTGACTGTGTGTTGATAGTGTTTGGTGTTTCTGAATAAGATTTTTGAAGAAGTATTTTTTAAGCCTTTTGTCCTATGTGGTGAAGGAAAAATTATTTTTTTAAGTAATATAAGTCATAAATAGCCTATATATTTTATTTAATTCATTTTTTATTTGTCAAATTTGTGTTTATTGTTCAAAATTTCAAGATAGATTTTTAGGCAGTGAGAAGTCCTATTGGCGAGGAGACCTAATTGGTGGGTCCAAGTAGTGAAATGGGTCAAATGGAGTTTGGGAATCAATGTGAAATTATCATGGGTATATTTTATGAATTTATTAAATTTTTAATACATTTTTAAAGATAATAATTGTTCCTAAGTGTTGGGTTTGGTCCTTATGGAATAATACCAACTTATGTAATGTTTGTTTCACTTTTTAAACGTTTATGGTGATATATTACAAATTTTTTTCATGTATTTAAATGATTCATGGCCAACTAATATGGGTGGGGATCAAGGGTCAAGTACTTAAGAAGGCTTAATATGCCTAAATTGACTAGTTACATATTTGAGCTATTGAGCAAAGGATATAGTTATTTTGGAGAATAATTTAAGGGATTTAATATCATAATAAATATAATATTAAAATTTCATGAGTATATAAATATTTTTTTATAGGTTTTAATCAAGGTCATTTGACCTAATTTTGCCAAAAAGAGGGCTAATTGAGTGAGAAAACCTAAGAGTCTATGTGAGTGAGATTGAAGGATAAAGATTAAAAAAAAAGGATGTAATATATATTTGAGTTATCAAAAGATTTTATAAGGTGATGATAAATAATATGTGACTTATTTTTTTCTAAGTTACCTTGAGGGTCGGAACATCTTTGCAAGATAGAGTGTAGAAGACTAGTTAAGTGGGTGTTTATCTAAATAGGGGTTGGAGCTCCTTGTGAAGTTGGTGCTTCACTAAACATTAGCTATTTAAATTATAAGAATATAGTACATGTGCATGGTTTATTGGGTTTTATCCCCCAATATGTTTTCCAACATATCTCTTATGGTCCCTTTTGATATGCTTGTGTAGTTACTTTTTAATGCATTGATCTTTTATGTGAATGAATGCTTCATGAAATTGAAAAGATATTGTTAATCAACTAATTCACCCCACCTATATTAGTAGATACTTCCAATAGATTATGTCACCACATCCCCTTCATAGTCCTCATTTTATTCTTCCAAAACATTCTTCTTACTTTTAATAATATTATCTTCCTAAATACCCATGCCTTTTGACTCTTATCCTTTCACCATCGTCAAGACACCATTTATCTCATCAATATTCTCCCCTAAGGATTCAAATTCTTTCTTACCTTTTCTAGATGGATTAATCTCTCCCTTATTCACATGTAAATCCTTTGGAACCTTAATAAATAGGATTCTACATTTTTTTTCATTTAATCTCCCCCTTGACATTGTTATTTTTTATGAAAAATAAGATCTTGTTCACAAAATTCACCTAGCATATCCCAAAGTTTGGACCCACATTAATCACTTTAGTGAAATTATAAAGTAAATAAATTATATCCTGGTGATTTTTTTTTCCCCATTCTCACATCAATAAAATTTTTCTCCATATGTAACAAAATATAAAAAGGAATGCTCATAGGGATGTGATTCATGAAAAAATAAAAAAACCAAGTGATACATATGGACGAAATTTTGCCTACCTTCCAGAGTGATGAATTTAAAAATATTCCTATCAATCACATCATAAGGGTGAGGTAAGAAACTAAATAAAATAATCAAACCATGAAATATAAAGGAGAATCCCCTCATCTTAATCAGATAAACAATTTTGGATCCCTATTAGGATTTCCTTAGGGATAACCTCACCCTTAGTCCAAGAGATTAAACTTTGGTTAGTCACCCCTAAATTGGCATATATATCTACAACAAGGTTACCTTCACTGTAGATGTGCTAAAACATCATGTTTGTGAAGTATTGAAAAAAAATGGAAATCATCCTCCATCAAGTGTTTAATTATCCATCTAGCAAAAAAAATTAGAAAGGCAATATATAATATTCAACCAATCACCCTCTATGTTAATATATCTAGCTCCAACATTCTTAACTAGATGAATTCCGCACAAAGAATACAAAGCTTTTTCCCAATGATTATAATACCAACCCATGTTTCCTGAGTAGGCCATAACCAACTCATCATTGTTATCTTTGATTATTTCCCCACCTCTTGCTTGCTTTGGATTTCTCTTAAAGGCTCCATCAAAATTTAGACTTAACCAACCTTGGGGGGACCTTCCATTTGATCCTTTTTCTAATCTCATCATTAGAAGCATAAATATTCCTACCTTCATTGCTCAAGGCCCAATTTGTAGCTATGAAAATCTCATTAACAAATATTAAATATTTACTTTTATTTATTTACTTTAAAGACTTAAAGTTTTCAATAATGAAATATTTGACTCTTTGAGATACCATACCATAAGGAGACTTATTAATCCTAAAAAACCTATTGTTCCTTTCTTTCCAAATGCCCCAAAAAATATGTAAAAGAGCTAATTTTAAAAAATTTATTAAGTCTTTACTAAAAATGGATCTCTCCATTGCTTTTAAATTCCAAAATGGATGGAGGTTGAACCCAAAATAAATGAAAGAAATAAAAATTCTACCCCAAATACTAAACAAATAGGAACACTCCAAGAAAATTTGATAAACACTCTGTACAAAATTTTCATAAAGATAACATCTATTAACAATAGACATACCTATTTTACTAAGATTGTCCATGATCAAGATTTTGTGATGCATAACCAGCTAAAAAGATTTATTGACCTTGGGACTAAGCTCCTTGTACCATAGTTTCAACTAGGGAAAACCATCTAGATTAAAATCAAGGAAGGTATGGTAGCCCAAAATGACACTATAATTACCATCCTTATAATGTTTCTAAAATACCTGATCTTCCATAGGGAGGTTGGAGAGGTGAATAGTCCAAAGAGTGTCATTAAATTCATTAAGAACATTCTAATATCCTCATTTAAGTTTTCAAAATACAACCTTTTCCACATTTTCCACTTTGAATAATTAATAATAAATTTATTTATAAATTGACCTTACTTACCTTTAGTTAAAATTTTCCAGTCTTTAGTAAGAGTAAATTTCAATAAAAGGGGCTTATAAAGCCCAAAAATCTTCCCAAAATATGATTTTATTTCTTGAACTAACCCTTAATTAAAATTTTGTTGGCATTGACAAGGGAGTTCCAAAAACAAGAACCCCTAGGAAACTCCTTGCCAAAGATGAGGTCAGTAGGTTATTTAGAGGCCATATACTTACTAATAAGAATATATTTCCAATAGACATTACCCGTAATGAATCTCAAATTAATATTCACAATAATGGAATTATTCATGCCTTCATTTTCCTTAGACCAAGGCCACCAAACATTCTCAGTAAATAAACATAATCCCAAGAAACAAGATGTAATCTAATTTTAATCTTCAATACCAATCCAAAGAAATATTTTTTTGATCTTATCAATAATATCATCAACTTTCTTAGGAATTTTAAATAAATACACCATATAAACATGTATATTTTGAAGTATGTTCTTGATAAGAATAAGCTTACATATTTGAGACATCAAAGAGCCCTTCCATCCAACCATTGTTTTTATAACCTATCAATCAATTGGTTCTAGGCCTATATGGTGAGACTAATTGCGAAGAGAGGCATGAAAAAATAATAATAAGGAATATTATTGATTTGTCACTTTACAATTACACAAAATTTCATATACCCATTCCTTAAAATGTTAAGGAAGAAGAGAAATCTTTTCTCAAAGTTGATCATTTTATTAGAGGCTAGCTCATAGTCTTAAATAATAATTCTAAACTCCTTTGCTTCATTAATAATATCAACTACCAACATAATTATATCATCAAAAAATTATTGATGAGAAGATGTTTCAATATTCATAACATGCTTAAATCCTTAAAGTCTTTCTTGAGAAATAATTGAACCTATGGGTTTACTTAAGGATTTGACCATAATTATAAATAGGAAAGGAGAAATAGGATTTGTTTTCCTAATATCCTTTTACTACCAAAAAAACTAGCTAAGACACCATTAATAAAGATATAAAATATTTATGTGGAGATGCAAATGTGATTGAGATCCAAAGTGGTAAATAAAGCTAAACTTACTTATCACTTTATCCAATAAATTCCAAACTAGCCTATCATATTCCTTATTCATATCCAATTTGATAACCATCCCATGGTCCTTAACTTTAGCCATTGAATGCATGGTTTCAAAAACTAAAATTATACCATCCTTAATCAATATTTCTACTAAAAATCTTCTATTTTGTTTGGAGATAATATTATCCATGAGGGGATGCAATGTTAGCAAAAAAATCTTAGTGAAAATATTATAAATAGTATTATAGAGGATAATAGGTTGAAAATCCTTCAAATTAGTATCACCTAACTTATTAGGAATAATGATAATGAATTTATTATTCATCTCTCTAAGGAACTCTCCTATAAACATAAACTCATCCACAAAAACAAATAAGTCCCATTTAATGATATTCCAAAAATGTTGAAAGAATGTTACAGGAAAGCAGTTAGATCCTGAAGCCTTATACTTGTTGAGAATAAAAATGGGTCAATAAGTCTATTACTATCATTAAGGGAGATCGAGAAAGGAATATTTTCAATAAATTTGTTAATCAAAATAGTATTCAGACCAAATTTTGAGTAAAAAAATTCTTAAAAAAAACATTGCCTCCTCCCTTATAACCTATAAATCCTTGGATTTTTACCCATTTTATTTGGAAATATCTAATATTTTATTATGATTTCTATGATTGATAATAATATAATGGAAAAATTATTATTCATATTCCCATATTTAATCCAAATGAATCTTTTTTTTTTGTCTTTCAAAGGATTCCTCTTTGGTAGCCAAAGAATGACATTCACAAAGAAGCTATCTTTCTCTATTGGCCAAATCAGAATAAAAACCAAAGGAATCCATATGAAATTCCACTTGAGATATTTCCCATTTTATCCTCTTTTTTCAGCAAAGATATTACCAAATACCTCTTTATTCCAAATTCAAATATGATTTTTAACATTCTTCAATTTTTTAATCAATCTAAACATTTATGACACATTCACCTGAATGTCTCACCAATGCTTAACTTATTCTTAAAATTAAGGATGAAGGAACCACATGTAGCCAAATATAAAATGGGTTCTATCATTTTTATCCTCATTATTGAAAACAAGTAAAAGAGGGTTATGATCCAATCCAATTCTTGGTAGAGATGATAAGTCAAAATCTTGTTGTAGAAACCAACTAGAATAGACAATAACTTTATATAATCTTACCTGAATAATATTATCTTCAATACTCCTATTAAACCAAGTAAAGGGTATACCTCTCAATTCAATATAAATAAAATAATTCATGGCAATGAATTTATCCAAGACCTCAATACTCTCAGTGTCCTCCATGACTCCACCTTCCTTTCAATAGGGGACATAGGGGTATTAAAATTTCCCACTACCATCCAAGGAAGATCCAAATAATTATATCTAAAGGAACATAACTCCTAAATTCTCATTCTATCTAGGTGTTTTTTAGGGGTATATACATTTGAAAATATTCACATTTTACCAACCTCCTAATTAGTAAAAAGAGTATCCAAATGATGAGACTTATTTTAAGGTTTCACCCTTCACAATATTAGAGTCCCAAAAAGTGGCTATGTCCCAGAAAGAACCAACAAAGCTAACATAACTAACAATAGCATGTTTCCAGACCTTTTTACTAATATCATCTATCACACACTCTTCCATATTAGTTTCTTACATAGCCATTATACTCAAAATATGATTTTTCTCAAATCCCTAAAAATCCTATGTTTAATACAGTTATTCAAAACTCTAATATTCTAATACAAGAGTTTTATTAAGACATATTTACTGATATGTTTATCTCATTTAATAGCAAGAGTGCTTTGATTTCCATTCCACAATCTCTTTTTTAGTTTTCCTTCTAAGGGACTCTTTGACAGAAAGTTTTCCTATTTTAGAGGTTAGAGAAAAATTTACTTTGGAACCCACCAATATAGATGGAGTCTTGATAGGAAGTCTAACTCCCTTTCCTTTTTTTATATTCTAAGTTTTGATGTTTTCCACTTGTGAAGTTAAGGAAGAAGTAACCAATTTCTCTCCAAACTCATCCACTATAATTTTTACCTTCTAATCATCATATTCCTCAAAATCATGGGATTCTTGAGATACATCATGTTTTATAGATAAAGAAGGGGATTTAAAAAACTTACCTTGATTTTATTAATTCACACTCTCATGTCCTACCATTTTAAATAACTTTGACTTATTATATTTTTGATCTAAAGAATCAATCAAGCTTAAATCCTTCATTTATTATTGTAAAATAGAATCCTTAGTCTGAACATCAACACTCTTCTTCTCCTTATAGCCTTTATCCTTGTGGTACTCAAATGAAACTTATTTACCTTAAAAATTAATATGAGTACTATACTCTTGATCATTCTTACCCTAAAGAGCCTTTTCCCTTGGTTGGGTAAATAAACCCAACCCTTGTTCTTCAAAACAAAATGTTTTTTGAAGATCATGGACTACAATAGTTTTGTAAATTTTTGTAAGCTTCAGATCCTCAATGGGTACCAATTGAGGTTATTTATTTAACTAATATATTATTCCCTAATTTTTAATTTTAATGGTTTCCCACCCTACCTCTTCCTTATGGACTTCTTACTTTCTTGAAGAAGTAGCTTTTTTTTCCATATCCAAGGCTTTATTTTACCAAATTTACTTATCTTTCATGTCCTTACAATATCATTCTACCATAAGGGTAGAGTGGTAAGTTATTGTTGAATGTCCAAGTTTATGGCACTTGTTACATTTAAATATAGAATATTCATACTTAAATTTTTAAATCCATTTCCCTTCACTCAAATTCAAAATGACATGTTCAAGAAGTTCTTAATCCATAAAAACATGCACACATAATCTGGCATGTATTAATATAGTTCTATATTTTATTGTGGCATCAAAATAAATAATATATCTAAAAAAAAATCAATGCTAATCATTAAATATTCCTACCAAAATTCTAAATGAAGGCCTAACAGTCTTACCCAAATCAACATAAAATTAATGTCTTCTTTTTCTGGGCCAAACCCTACTTTCCATCTTCATAAAAAAGGCCTGACTTCCCCATAAACAAAGTCCACCCACAAAAATCCTCACAAAGTCCTCCTCATTGTTCAACCTAACCAGAAAAAAAATATTTGGTCATCAATGGAATCTCCACGTGTCCTTTAGGATTCCATCTTCTTCCCCGCAAGTTTTGATAGCATCAATATTAGGTCTAGACCCCATAAATTTTGCTACAAGCATAAAATTCATCCTATAAATTAAAATCTTAATAAATGAACTAAGGAATTAAATGTGAAATATTTTCATGTATCTAGATATCTAAATTTTTAGATAAGGTTTAATTTCAATATGGTTGATTATCCTTCCTTTTAGTTTGTTTATCCATAAGGGTTTAGGCTAATTAAGCACTTCTATCCATCTAGGGATTTAATAATGGATAGATATTTATTTCCCATGTGAAGAACCCATAAAAGGACCTAAATTTTGCAATCATAATCCATTACCACCATCATCCTGTCTTTCCTTCCCAACACTTGTTTTCAAAAATTGACCTTGACCTTGCTCCTCACTCTTCCATTCCATCTACAATTATAAGTTAATATTTTAATTATTTTAAATAAATATAACTATAATTCACAATATGCATAAAATTAGAAATAATATTAACAAAAAAATAAACATTAGTACATGTATAACATCAATAAGTATGTGTGGGAAAAAATATAACCCCAATGGCTTAAAATGCATTAGTTAATCAAATCAATTGTATAATTATATATATGTAATGAATTATAAAAAATGAATTTTACGTAGAATTATATAAATAACAATAATTTTTTACAACATACGTACGTGTGTGTGCATGCACACACACACACAAAAGTATAAGTTAGTCTTTTAAATATTTTAAAGAAAGATAACTATAATTCACAATATGCATAAAATTAGAAACAATATTAAAAAAAAAAAAAACATTAGTACATGTATAACATCAATAAGTATGTGTGGGAAAAATATAATCCCAATGGCTTAAAATACATTAGTTAATCAACTCAATTGTATAATTATATATATGTAATCAACTATAAAAAATAAATTTTATGTAGAATTATATAAATAATAAGAATTATACATATATATCATACATACATACATACATATACATATATATATATATATATATATATATATATATATAATACATATAATATACATATATGTGTATATATACACACACACACACATACATATGAATATGTATATATATGTGTGTATATATATAATATTATATATTAGTATATACACACATATATATACATATACATATACATATACATATGTATATGTATGTGTATATACATGTGTGTATATATATAATATTATATATTAGTATATACACATTAATATATTAATACTATATATATATAATATACTATATATGTGTATTATATGATCATATAA